>PJEM01013260.1:9978-42064 GCA_004023845.1 Helogale parvula
TTTTCCAGAGCGGCTGCACCAGTTTACATTCCCACCAACAGTGTAGGAGGGTGCCCGTCTCTCCACACCCTCACCAGCATCTGTAGTCTCTTGATTTGCTCATTTTGGCCACTCTAATTGGCGTGAGTACCACATTTTCTTTATTCACTCATCAGTTGATGGACATTTGGGCTCTTTCCATACTTTGGCTATTGTCGATAATGCTGCTATAAATATTGGGATGCACATGCCCCTTTTGAATCAGCACTCCTGTATTCCTTGGATAAATACCTAGTAGTGGAGTTGCTGGGTCGTAGGGTAGTTCTATGTTTAATATTTTGAGGAACCTCCATACTTTTTTCGAGTGGCTGTGCTAGTTTGCATTCCCACCAGCAGTGCAAAAAAAGTTCTTCTTTCTCTGCCTCCTCGCCAACATCTCTTGTTGCCTGAGTTGTTAATATTAGCCATTCAGACAGGTGTGAGATGGTATGTCACTGTGGTTTTGATTTGTATTTCCCTGATGATGAGTGATGAGCATTTTTTCATGTGTCTGTTAGCTATCTGGATGTCTTCTTTGGAGAAGTGTCTCTTCATGTCTTTTGCCCATTTCTTCACTGGATTATTTGTTTTTTGGGTGTTGAGTTTGATAAGTTCTTTATAGACTTTGGACACAAATCCTTTATCTGAAAGGTCATTTGCAAATATCTTCTGGCATTCCATTGGTTGCCTTTTAGTTTTGCTGATTGTTTCCTTGTCTGTGCAGAAGCTTTTTCTCTTGATGAGGTCCCAATAGTTCATTTTTGCTTTGGTTTCGCTTGCCTCTGGAGACATGTCAGGTCAGAAGTTTCTGCAGCTGAGGTCAAAGAGGTTGTTGCCTGTTTTCTCCTCTAGTATTTTGAGGGCTTCTTGTCTTATAATTTGGTCTTTCATCCATTTTGAGTTTATTTTTGTGTATGGTGTAAGAAAGTGGTCCAGGTTCATTCTTCTGCATGTCAACTGTTCATTTTTCCCAAAACCATTTGCTGAAGAGACTTTTCTCCATTGGATATTCTTTCCTGTTTTGTCAAAGATTAGTTGGCCATATATCTGTTGGTGCATTTCTGGGTTCTCTAATCTCTTGCCATGATCTGTGTGTCTGTTTTTGTGTCAGTACCATACTGTCTTGATGATTACAGCTTTTATAATACAGCTTGAAGTCTGGAATTGTGATGTCTCCAGCTTTGGTTTTCTTTTTCAGGATTGCTTTGGCTATTCTGGGTCTTTCTGGTCTCATACAAATTTTAGAATTGTTTGTTCTAGCTCTTGAAGAATGCCGGTATTTTGACAGGGATTACATTGAATATGTAGATTGCTTTGGGTAGTATCAGCATCTTAACAATAACGTTCTTCCATCAGCATGGAATATTTTTCCATTATTTTGTGTTTAGTTTCTTTCAAAAGCTTTCTATAGTTTTCAGTGTATCAACTTTTCACTTGTTTGTTTAGGTTTATTTCTAGGTATCCTGTGGGTTTTGGTGCAATTGTAAATGGGATTGATTCCCTTGATTTTTCTCTCTGCTGCTTCATTATTGGTGTATAGAATTGCAGCTGATTTCTGTGCATTGATTTTTATATCCTGCAACTTTTTGCTGAATTCATGTATTCATTCTAGCAGTTTTTTTTGGTGGAGTCTTTTGGGTTTTCCACATAGAGTATCATGTCATCTGCAAACAGTCAAAATTGGACTTCCTCCTTGCCCATTGGGATGCCTTTTATTTTTTTGTGTTGTTTGACTGCTGGAGGCTGGTACTTTCAGCACTGTGTTGAGTAACAGTGGTGAGGGTAGACATCTTTGCTGTGTTCCTGACCTTAGGGGAAAAGCTGTCAGTTTTTCCCCTTTGAGGATGGTCTTTTGTGTATGACCTTTATGGTCTTGAGGTATGATCCATCACTACTTTCTTGATGGTTTTTATCAGGAAAAGATGCTATATTTTGTCAGATGCCTTTTCTGCAACGATTGAGAGGATCATGTGGTTTTTACCTTCTTATTAATGTCATGTATCACATTGATTGATTTGCAGATAATTGAACCAGCCCTGCATCCCAGGAATGATTGTGGTGAAAAATTCTTTTAATGTATTACTGGATCCAGTTGGCTAGTACCTTGTTGAGAATTTTTGCATCATGTTCATCAGGGAAATTGATCTGTAGTTCTCCTTTTTAGTGGGGTCTTTGGTTTTGGAATCTAGGTAATGCTGGCTTCATAGAATGAGTTTGGAAGTTTTCCTTCCATTTCTATTTTTTTTGGAACAGCTTCAAAAGAAGAACAGCTTTAAATGTTTCCCCCTGTCTGGCTGTGGTCTCTTGTTTGTTGGGAGAATTTTAAGACTTCTTTATGTATTAATGACAAAATAAAAGTTTTTAAGTTATTTTCTCTCATTTTTTGTTTTCATATTTTAGATGGTATTCTTTAGATATTTTTGGTTTTGAGAAAGTCCAGTTTTTTTATTTGGTTGCATTAAAGACTCAAGAAGTCTTTGCATAACTCAAGGACACAAAGATATATTCCTTTATTTTCTTGTGAGAATTTTATACTTCAATCTGTTAAATTAGGTTTATGATCTGTTTTGAGTTAACATTTGTATATGGCTTGAGATTGGGGTCCAACTTCATTCTCTTCATTCGTTTGTCCCAGCAACATGTATTGGAAAAACTTATTTTCCCATTGAATGATCTTGGTATCTTCATCAAAATGAGTTTACCGTGTCAGATTTTATTTCAATTCATCTATACGATTAATCTCCTGCCAGTAGTACACTGTATTGATTACTATAGCTGTGTAGAAAAATTTGAAATGAGAAAGTTTATCTTCCAGTTTTGTTTTCTTTTTCAAGATTGTTTTAACTCTTCTGATTTTCTTGAATTTCTTTGTATCTTTTCAGATCATTGTCCATTTCTGCCAAAACCTTTCAGGTTGTATTTAATGATTGTGTTGAATCTGTAGATCAGTTTTAGAAACTGACATTTAAACAGTATTGTCTTATAGCCCGTAAACATTAGGTGTCTTTCCATTTATTTAGATCTATTTATTTCAACAGTGTTTTATACTTTCCAGAGCACAGGTTTTATATCTTTTTTATTAAGCATATTCTTATGTGTTTTACTGTTTTTGATGCTGTATGGAAGGAAAGAGTTTTCCTCAACCCTTTTTGAGTGCCTTGCTGTGTCTAAAAATTAAATCTGAGAAAGACTAACGAGAGAAGCATACAGATTTATGTAAGTTTTACATTGACATGAGAGGCTTCATAAGGAAATGAAGATCCAAAAAACCAGTTAGACTAGACTACGTTAGCTTTGATGAAGAGTGGGCAGTTGTGAAGGACTTAAACGGTCAGGGAGTGTAAGGGAAGTATATTAGACTGGGAGAAATTTAACAAGCCCTGTTTATTAGGATTCTTCTCAGTTTACCTTGTCTCTAGAGGCGAAGATGCAGCTGTCTTCTAGGTACAGGGAGGGCCCCTGTGATGCAGGGGTTTGAGGGAAGAAGGATAGGGGAATATCTGAGTGCTTTTCCTGCTTCTGCTGGTTCTCAAACTCCTTCAACTTGAAATATTCACTATGCCGAGGTGCGATATTTTGGGGTGGCATGTCCTAAACCCCACCAATGCTATTACAGGGGACATCATAGTCTTAATTTCATTTTTGGATTGTTTATTATAAGTGTGTAGAAATACAGTTGATTGTTGTATATTGAGCTGCAACCTTGTATATACCCTGTAACCTTGATTAACTTGTTTATTATTTTGAGTAGTTTTTAGTGAATTCCTTAGGATTTTTTGCATACAGGAGCATTGCATCTGCAAATAGAGATAGTTTTACATCTGTTTCCAATGTGGATACTTTTTCTTGAATTTCTTTCTTAATTGTCATTGTTTGAACCTTCAGTGCTATGTTGTAAAGAGTGGTCCGAAAGGGAATCCTTTTTTAGTTGCTTATCTTAAGAAGTGCTCACTTTTAAATATGATGTTAAGTGTGGGTTTTTCATAGATGCCTTTTATCAGGTTTGAGGAATTTCCTTCTGTTCCTAGTTTGTTGAGTTTTGTTTTGATTGGCCCAGAAGGTTGTTAGATAGTGTCAAATGCATTGTCTGTGTCTTTTGAGATGGTTCCGGAGTTCTTGTTCTTTGTTCTTTTGATTTATGGATCACTACCTTAGATAATTTTCAGATGATTAAATAACCATGTATTCTTTTGGGCATATGTATAATCTTTTTTTACATACAGCTGGATTTGGTTTGCTAGTGAGAATTTTTATGTCTGTGTTCATAAGAGAATGTAAGCCTATAGTTTTCTTGTGATGGTTTTGTCTATTGTTCTGTATAAGGATAATACTGTCCTTATATAATAAGTTAGGAAATGTTCCCTCATCTTTGGAATAGTTTGTAAAGAGTTGGCATTGATTCTGCATTAAATGTTTGCTGGTAGAATTCATGAATAATGTCACTGGGGACTTCGTGTTTCTTGGAGGGAAGTATTTAATAACTTAATCTAATCTTGTTCTTAGGTCTTTTTAGATATTCTGGGTTTTATTTTTTCAGTCAGTTTCAGTAGTTGGCTTCTTTTTAGGAATTTGTCCATTTAATTGAAGCTATCTAAGTTGTTGGCATGTAGTTGGTTACAGTATTCCCATGTAATAATCCCTTTTTCTTTCTGGGAAACCTCAAGGTTTTTTTTTTAATTTAGAAAAAACTTTTTTTCTTTTATAGTTTATTGTCAAGGACCTCATGTCTATTTTTACTACTCTAATTTTTTTGAGTGTTTGCTCTTCTTTTTTAAGCTAAATTTTATTGATCCTTTTTAAAAAACAGCTTTGGTTTTGGGTTTCTTTTCTGTATTTGTCTGTTCTCTGTTAATTTATCCTCTCACCTTTATATTTTCTTTATTCTGCTTGCTTTAGGCTTAGGTTACTTTTTCATGTATCATTAACTGGTAGGTTAGTGATTTCAGGATTTTTTTAAGTAGTATATGCATTTAATAATTCAGTAATTTTATTAACTTTTCCTTATTGAAGTAAATTGACCTAAAACTATCCCAAAAAGTACAGTTCAATGGGATTTAATGTATTGATAATGTTGAATAATCACCACCCCCATCTGGTCACAATATCACCACGGAGTGTAATCCCATACTCATTAAGAATTACTCCCAGTTTTTATCTTCCCCTTGGCCCACCATATTTACCCAAAGTTCATAGTTTATATTGCCATTCATTCCTGGTGATGTGCGTTGTGTGACTTTGCACAGACATATAATGATGTGTCCATTACTATGGGATCATACAGAGTATTTTCACTATTCAAAAATTCTCCGTATTGCCTGTCCATCATTGCCATCCCCAAACTCTGATCTTTTTACTGTGTTCATAGTTGTGCCTTTTCCAGAATATCATGCATGTACTTAGGATCATATGCTATTTATTCTTCTCAGATTGACTTCTTTCACTTATATATACTTAAGCTTCCGTTATGCCTTTCCGTGGCTCAGTGGTGCATTTGTTCAAGTGTTGAAGAACATGCTATTGTCTGGCTGTAACAGTTTATGTATCCATTCACCTACTGAAGCCCTTGTTGGTTGCTTCTAAGTTTTGGCAGTTATAAATAAAGCTGCTATAAACACATGTGTACAGGTTTCTGTATAAGTTTTCAACATCTTTGAGTAAATACCAAGGAGCATGACTGCTGGATTGTCTGAAACTAGTTTTGTAAGAACTAGTTTAGCTTTGTAAAAAACTAGTTTTGTTTTGTAAGAAACTATCACCAAACTTTTCCAGAGACTATACCATTTTGCATTCCTACCAGCAATGTGTCAGAGTTCCTACATCCTTGACCTTATTTACTTGTTGTCAGTATTTCAGATTTTGGCCGTTCTAATTGGAGAGTAGTGGCATCTGGGTTTTTCTTTTTTTCAGTTTTATTTAATTTTTGAGAGAGAGAGAGAGAGAGAGAGAGAATGGAGGAGAGGGAGAGAGAGAATCTCAATCAGGCTCTTTGTGACATGGGTGTTGATCTCATGACTGGGAGATGATGACTTAAGAATCAGACTCTTAATCAACTCAACCATCCTGGTACCCTGGCAAGTGGTATTTGCATTTGCATTTCCTTGATGCATCTGATGTAGAGCATCTTTCATGTGCTCATTTGCCATCTGTACATCTTCTTCGGTGCGGCGTCTGTTAAGGTTTTGGCCTCTTTTTAAACTGTGTTGTCTTAAGAGTTCTCGGTAGATTTTGGATAACACTCTTTTATCAGATGTGTCTTTTGTGAATATTTTTTCAGTCTGTGGCTTGTCTTCTCATTGTTCTAACATTAACATCTTCGAAAATTCAGGGACGCCTAGGTGGCTCAGTTAAGTGTCTGACTTAGGCTCAGGTCATGACCTTACTTCTTGTGAGTTTGAGCCTCGTGTCAGGCCCTGTGGTGACAGTTCAGAGCCTAGAGCCTGTTTCAGATTCTGTGTTTCCTCTCTCTGCCTGTCCCATGCTTATGCTCTGTCTCTCTCAAATAAAAAAAAAAACAAAACAAAAAACCCATCTACCATAATTCTGTTTTTTGTTTGATGCCCTTGTTCCTGTTTTTCTCTTTCTTTTTCTGCCCATTGTGGTTTGAATATCTTAGATGATTTCATTCTTTCATCTTCACTAGCATATTAGTTACAGCTTTTTTCCTTTGTAACTTTTCTTTCGAGGTTGCCCTAGAGTATTCAGTATACATTTATAATGATCCACGTCTGGTTTCAAATAACACTGTAGTGTTTCATGGGTAGTATGAATACTTTATAAGAATAAAGATATCTTTATTCCTTTCGGGTCCGTTGTGTCGTTGCTGTTACTCATTTCACTTGTGACATGAGCAGGCATGAGCCTATACGTCGATACACACATAAAATACATGTAAGTGTACACAGCCCAGTTATTGTTATTATTTGGGACATGTTAATTTGTTAGATCAATAAAATAAGTAAAATAAGTTTTTATTTTACCTTTTTCCTTCTTCAGTACTTTTCCTTTATTTATGCAGGTCTGAGTTTCTAACTTATGTTTTTTTCTTTCCCTAAATAACTTCTAAATATTTCTCAAAAGGCAAGTCTAGTTGCATCAGTTTCCCTCCATTTTTGTCGTAGAAAGTTTTTATTTTCTCTTTATTGTTGAAGGAGAAAATAAGTTTGTGATTTTTTTTCTCTTGACGCTACAAAATTTTCACTGTATATATTTTTTTGGTTATATGGTTTCTGAGAAAGCAGATATAATTCTTACCTTTGTTCCTCTGTATATAAGGTGTTCCTTTTTCTTTGTTCTTTTTTCTGGTGTTTTCTTTATATTTGATTTTTTGTAGTTTGAAAATATGTCTAGTGGTGTTTTTTTTTTTTTTGCATTTATTTGCTTTTTGTTATCAGGTTAGGCTCTGGGTAACTAGTTGCTCCATAGGGCCTGCCTTTTTAAGAACACAGTCCTCTGTATTCCTTTTCCTCTTCCGTTTCCTAAAGCATAAGGGAATTTTTCTCCAGTATTTATGTGGCAACCTGGTCTAATTCCTGGAGGTGTATCTTAAAATATTGTGGGGCCTCCCCTATGACTGAGTCCCCCTAGAGTTTTTAATCTCAGAATTGTCCACACTAAATCTCTAACAATTTGGGAGAATGAAACAGTTCAGGTTTTCCAACCTTGGCTTTGGTATACGTGGTAGTTTTTTTTCATGTCTCTGTTCTGGTAAGTATGACTCCCTATATTCACCTGTTTCTCCAGTCTTGGGGGCAGTACTTTGTGTTGTGACATCCCATCTTTTATATATCCAAGAAAAGTTTGGTCAGCCTTTTACTTGTTAGTATCTAGTGGTGACTTCTGAACTCCCTTTATGGGGAACTGAAAACCCTTAACCCTCAACCTGTGAAAAGAGTTGTTTGTGAATTAATTTATGTCATTTGAGATTGAATAGTTGTATATTTTCTGTGATATGAATGGAATTGAGCAAGAAATGCAAATTGAAATTGTTTTCATTAATTTTTATTTTTAGTTTACAAAATACTTTAAAATTACATTGATAGCGAATTTTTGTCCTGTCTTTTTTCATATAGATTTGAAACCAAAATTGATTCATTTCATGTTACTGGCTTACCAGATAATTCAACAAAACCTCGCCTCCTTTCTTCATTGGATGATGCTACATCACTCTTCCAAATTACATTTGAAATAAATCCGATAGACGAAACTGCTGCTCAAAGGTGTATTATAGAAGCTGAACCTTTAGAAATGATATATGATGCAGTAAGCATTTTTAAATGCCTAAGTTTAATGTATTTCAGTTTGCCTTGAATTTGTGCCTTATGTTAATAATACTTATTTTAACAGAGAACGGTGAACAGTATAGTGGAATTTTTCAGACCTCCAAAAGAGGTAAATTTAGCACAGCTTACTTCAGCGACTTTGACTAAACTTGAAGAATTTCGTGACAAGACAGCAACAGGTAAGTGCCAGTAGTAATGTTGTTATATTAAGACACATGTAGCATACTAAACTTTTAGTCGTGTTGAACATACTTTACTAAACTATACTTTAAATTTATGCTTCTCAGCTAGATACAGTTTAGTTTAAACTAATTGGTACTTTTATATTTAAATTCAACAATCATTTCTTAAACTTAGGTCAAACTTTTTATCGCATTCAAGTTAATTGCAAATTTTGTTACGATTTTTGGAATTCTTTTTATGAGGGAATAAAACTATCATTGCCTTTCATGTAAAGAATTATGGATTTTAATATATTGGCCTCAAAAAAATAAAAATTCTATCTATTTTTATTCTTTAAAAAAATTTTTTTTAAATGTTTTTTATTTATTTTTGAGAAACAGAGACCGTGCGAGCAGAGGAGGGTCAGAGAGAGAGGGAGATACAGAATCCGAAGACAGGCTCCAGGCTCTGAGCTAGCTGTCAGCACAGAGCCCGATGCGGGGCTCAAACCCATGAGTGGTGAGATCATGACCTGAGCTGAAGTCTGATGCTTAACCAACTGAGCCACTCAGGCGCCCCTATCTATTTTTATTCTTTTGGAGAGTTTTAATAGGATTGTTACTTCCTCCTTCAGTATTTAGCCTAACTGAACAGTAAAACCATATGGTCTTGGAGATTTCATTGTGAAAGATTTTAAATTACAGATTCCATTTTTAAAATATTTTAAAACATACATATTTTTAGGGGCACTTGGGTGGCTCAGTTAAGCATCCAACTTTGGCTCTGGTCATGATCTCACGGTTCGTGAGTTTGAGCCCTGAGTCGACCTCTGTGCTCACAGCTTAGAGCCTGGAGCCTGCTTTGGATTCTGTGTCTCCCTCTTTCTCTGCCTTTCCTCTGCCCACACTCTGTCTTTCAAAAATAAAAATATTAAAAATTAACATATATACATTTAAAGATATTTTAAATACATAGATGATATAAAGTTGGTCTCTGATTTTAGTGCTTTGTAATTTCTTTTCTTTTCTTTTTTTTTTATGTATTTATTATTGAGAGCGTGAGTCAGGAAGGGGCAGAGACAGAGAGGGAGAGAGAGAGAATCTGAAGCAGGCTCCAGCCTCTGAGCTGTCAATACAGAGCTGACGCAAGACTCAAACTCAGAAACCACGAGATAATGACCCAAGCTGAAGTCAGATGCTCAACCAACTGAGCTATCCCTCGGCAATTTCTTGATACCGGCTTTATGGCTTAGTATATGGTAATTTAAAAAATTGTTTTCACAGGGGCGCCTGTGAAAGGGGGGTAAGTCAGTTAAACATTGGACTCTTGATTTAGGGTTGGGTCATGATCTTGTAGTTTGTGGGTTTGAGCCTGCGTCAGGCTTTGCACTGACAGCACAGAGCATACTTTGGATTCTCTGTTTCCCTCTCCTCTCTGCCCCTCCCCTGCTCACACTTGCACACTCCCTCAAAAATAAAAAAAATTTTTAAAATATTTCACGTTTGAAAAGCATATTTTTCTTAACTGTATTTATTTTTAGTAGCTATTTATCATGTACCTCAAATCTTCTGTACCCATATTGGAATTTTCCCCATCTTCTGTCATCATATTCCAATAGTTCTTTAGAGAAATAAATGAAAAATACCTTGCTGTGAACAACATTGGTCTATTTATTTTAGATCTGTCATTTGTTTCTTCATAGATTTAATGCTGTCAGTAGGTACATTCATAAAGTTTTTTCCTCCAATAATTCAAATATTTTATCTGTATTGACTGTGTACATTTTTAGTAATGTTTTAATTTTCTTCCCTTTATAATCTTTTTACTTATTTAATTTTCCTGGTAGTATTATGGATATTCTATTTTTTCTTTGTTAGAATTTACATGTATGTTTCTTGATACTCTGGTTTCTCTTCAGATCGTATAAATCTTTTGCCTTTTACATGTATGTTTCTTGGCTCTTTTATCCTGTATCTATTTTTATATGTGTCTTGTCAGCAGGATATGGTGGTATAGTTTTGTCTGTATTCATAGTCTTTTTTTTTTCTTGCCTTTTTTTGGATAAATTACAGCATTACTTTTTTCCCTTTACTCCATTCACTATACCATTTGAAAATTAAACTTTATCTTTTTTTTTACTTTAGTAATTACAGCACACATTTTCCTCAAAATAGAAATTTAATAAAAATTATCTTCTCTCAGTCAGTACAGGGACTTGAGAGCACTTGGACTCTGTTTACCATCCTATCACTTATATACTATTGTTATTTCTTTGTTTTACTTGTCTCCTTTTTTAAATTAAAGTAGAGACATAATGTTATTTGTAGGTCTACAACATAGTGACTTGACAGTTTTCATATTACACTGTTTTTTTCTTAAGCTTTATAGGACTTGTTTTTGTGCGTAGCCTATGTTATTTGATTTACATATTAACTACTTTCTTTACATTCCTATTTGCACCTCTCACCTTTTTTCTGGGACTATATCCTTTCTTTTGAAGCTCATTTATCAACTTTTCTTTAATGAAAGTCTGCTGGTGTCACATTTTTGGTTTTTTTTGTTTTTGTTTTTTGTTTTGTTTTGCTTTGGTGTAGCCAGTAAATTGTTGCTGTCTTCAATTTTGAGAGATATTTTCACTAATTCAGAATTTAAGGTTGACAGTTATTTCTTCTCAAGATTGAAGGACCATTGTGTCTTAACTCTTACTGATGAGAGGATTCAGGTATCTTTGGCTGCTGCTTTGTAGAGTATATGTCCTTTTCTTTCACATTTGAGATTGTTTTTTTAATCTTTTATTTTCTGTAGTTTCAGTATGATATATCCAGCTGTGGACCAATCTGAGGATTGGTAGGTTAAGTGAGTTGTAGAAAATTCATCTACATAATTTCTACCCATTAACTCTTCATATATTTTTTTCTCCCTCGTTCTTTTCTTCTGGAACTCTGGATTAGTGTATTTTAGCCTTTCTTATTCTATCTTTTATTCTTCTATATCCTGTTTTCTTTCCTGTTTTTTTCCCGCTCTTTACATACTGAGTAATTTTTTTCATGTTTGTTTATTTTGAGAGAGAGCAAGGGAGGGACAGAGAGAGAAGAGAAAGGATCCCAAGCAGTGATGAGCATCTCAGTCCCACAACTGTGAGATCATGAGCTGAGCCGAAATCAAGAGTCAAATGCTTAACTGAGTCACCCAGGTGCCCCTGGGTAATTTCTTTTACTTTATATCAGGTTTACTGAGATCCTTTTCCGCTGTGTCTAATATACTATTAAATCTTTAAGTTGAATTTTAGTGATGATATTTTTCATTTTAGGATTCCGGTTTTGTTATATTTAAAATCTGCTTTGCCATTCTGTAGAGTTCAATGTTTCCCATAGATATCTTTAAGCCTGTCTTTTGTTTTTTCAAATAGCTTAAGTGTAGTTATTTTAAATTCTTTCTCACCAGATAATTCTCTATCAGATAGTTCCATTAAGTGAAGACGTTTGTGTTTTTCTTTCTCCTGTCTTTTTTTGTTTCCTGGCTCTTAATCATGGTAACCTTCGTTTTTTATATACTGGGTAATTTTTTATTGTGAGCTCTTTGTTTTTCTTGTATAAAATACAGAATTGTACAGAATTCAGGAGAATTCTCTGGAGTCTAGGGTAAATGGACTTTAATTCAGGGAAGAATTTTTTTTTCTTCTCCCAGTTGTCTCAGTTATGTTAATAGACAACCACGGTAGCTAACGTCCTTACTTGCTGTATTTTGGACTGTCAGGGAGATGTTGGGCACTTGAGGACTGTATTGTGGTTACAAGTTAGAGGATACTACTCCCTTCTCCCAGTTTTTCTCAGAGGCTTTCTTTCTATTTCCAGTGAGTAAGTTTTAGAGGGAGGAATATTTAACTTCTGGATTACTCTTGTCTTGAATGTGTATCTTTTGAGATTCTGGATTTTTGAGAAGAACCCCTGCCTAGACTCCTCATCTTTGTATTCTGTTCCCTGTGCTCTGCGAGGCTGTGGAAAGGAGTCAAGCTTACCAGGTGCAAAAAAAAAAAAAAAAAAGGTTTCGGCATAGAATTTTTCTGGCACTTACACAACTCTGTTTATTTCTTCAATTTGATTTTTGACTTGATAATTCCTTATTCTTTTGTTTCCTTGGTGTTTCTTAGTAAGTTTTTTGTTGCTGTTTGTTTTGTTTTATATCCAGCATTTAAAAAATTATTTTTAGTGAAAGAATAGGTCTTGCTACATACTCATTCATATTACCAGGATTTGGAAATTTAGTTAGATCAAGTCTTGAACTTAAAATATTTTTGTTAAAATTCATCTTGCTAGATTGATCCATTTTCCGTTTTGTGGTGTTGTTGTGTTTGAGCTTGATCTTTAAAGCCTAGGATGAAAGGGTATCATATTCTAGGTAAATCCATTTAATATCAGTTGACTTTTCAGGTATCTTTATTACCTTCTTCGTGTCATGGACACCTTTGACAGTTAGGTGAAGCCCAGTAGTGGTCTACAGTACATAGACTGTGTAGAATTATAAAGAAAATAAATTATAGTAGAACATAGTTTAAGAATATTTTTAAGAATATTTTAAAGAATCTCAAGTTTGTGTCTAATAATAAAGCTGCTTTTATTTATGTGTTAAAATAACAAGAATTAACACCAAAAAGCTACCATAAATTTGTAGTAGTGGCAGGTGTAAATGAAACTTCAGTATAGTTTTAGTTATGTTAGGAATATGAATTAAATGATACACAATTTCTACCAGTTAACAGAGTCACTAGTGTTGCAGTTTGATGCCTACATTTATAATAGAAGAAAATGGTAAACATCAGCAGTAGGTAATGAAAATAAAGATGTAATTTTTCCCCTTTCAGGTTCATGAAATCTCAGAATTCCATTCGTGGATGTGTAATTAATTGTGCCTGATATAGTTCATATTTTCAGATTTTCTCTCAAGAAGTAAAGGCAGACTGGGGTGCTTGGGTGGTTCAGTTAGTTAAGCGTCTGGCTTTGGCTTAGGTCATGATCTCCAGTTAGTGGACTTGAGCCCTGCTGACAATGCAGAGCTTGGAGCCTTCATCGGATTCTGTGTCTCCCTCTTTTTCTCTCTGCCCCTTCCCCACTAGTGCTTGCTTGCTCTCTCACTTGCTCTTTCTCTCTTTGAAAAAAGTTAAAAAAGAAAAAAAAGTAAAGGATGACTTTAAGTGCATTGCTCAATTATTGGTATATTACATCTGGAATAGTTCCTCAACTTATCCTTTATCTGTTCAGTAAAAGTGAAAAAAAACTTAGAAAAGAAGGAATTTAGTTAATACAGAATGTCTCAGTTTTATGAAACTTACTAGCTTCTAATGATCAGTGCTTTCCTTTTTACTTGTCTATTAATTTGTATGTTTAAAGTTTTCTCACAGTCCACATTCACTTGACCAGTTAATAAAAGATACTAAATTTTTCTTCTTAAATAATCTGGGCAGGGCTCAGTCGGTTGTGTCTGGCTCTTGCTTTAGACTCAGGTCATGATCTCACAGTTGGTGAGTTTGAGCCCTGTGTCAAGACTCTGCACTGGCATTGTGGAGCCTACTAGGGATATATTCATTCTCTCTCTCTCTCTC
This sequence comes from Helogale parvula, assembly GCA_004023845.1. Classification (NCBI taxonomy): domain Eukaryota; kingdom Metazoa; phylum Chordata; class Mammalia; order Carnivora; family Herpestidae; genus Helogale; species Helogale parvula. The sequence continues at coordinate 24,037 of PJEM01013260.1, forward strand.
TCTCTCTCTCTCTCTCTCTCTCTCTCCCTCCCTCTCTCCCTCCCCCTCTCATGCACTGTCTCTCTCTCTCTCAGAAAATAAACATTAAAAAAAATAATCTGGGCATTTTTTCATTTCAGTCTTCTAAGACCTCTGTAGTTGTCACTGATTTCTAGGGAAGTGTTAATGTTGAATAATATCACCAGCGTAAGTATCTGGGGTGTGCTTTGACTGTACCAAGTGTTCTCTTAAGGAAAAGTCTCATCAATTAGAGTTTTAAGTTCTCTTACCATATCTTACTTTTCCAGATTCAGTGTAATCTTTGAAGAAAAGATGGATTAAAAAGAAAAAAAACCGAAACAGAGCTATTTTGTTTTTCAGTCATTTCTTTATATACTGCAAAGAAAGCTGGTTTTGTTTTTGCTTCCATAATGTTACTTCTGTTCTGAACTTCTCCCCCCTCTCCCCACCTCAAATACACCAGGCATTTAATCTTACTGACATTTCTGTAGATTCTTAAAAGTCTTAGATTTGTTTTTGGTTCTGTCTTTTTTATTGTCAGTGTCTCCTCAAAATCTGAGATTATTGCATAGACTGCTTTTTAGCTACTTTTGACATTTTCATTCTTGGCTGAAATTCTCACTGGAGTAGTTTCCAGTTTTAATGTCAAAGTGTTAGTTTTAGAACTCCATTTTTGTTAAGTCTGGATTACATCTTTAATGAATTCAGAATTCATTCAGTTCTGCCTGTCACAAAATCTAACATGAAATTGTCACTTTTCTCCCATCCTTTCCTTTTTATTCACTTTATCTTTGTTGGGAAAAATGAGTTGTGCTAATATGATTCTCCTGGTTTTTTTCCCTCTCTCCTAAGAGAAAATATTTTAGCTAAGTAAATTAAAAAATTCACTTCATGTTTTGATGAGACTTTCAAAAGCTGTCTGATTAAGCATCATATATTAGTCTACATTACTTCTGTTTTATAATTGCATTTTGAATATATCAGTCACTTCCAAATCCACAGAGAGCTGTGCATTTTTTCCATATTTGTGTCTTTTCTGGTTTTTATTCATTTTCACATTATTTTCTCCACCTGAGTATGTTTTATATTAGATTGCAGACAATAACCTTAATTCTAGAAGCTGTAGGGTTTGCATTTACCCTCTACTGTTAAAATCTTACATGCCATTTATAGTTTGAACTCTGTGTATTGCTATATTGCATGCTCAGTACACTTCATAAGCATAAAGTCAGGCCTGTTTTCTGATTGACTCTAATTGCAGAAACCATTATTTGTTATTGTTAAATGTGTTGGAAACCTACCATATTCCTTCATATTTTTAGACTTTTTTTCAAAGATTTGTTTACCTAAGCTTGTAATTCTTAAGAATTACAAAAATAGGGGGCACCTGGGTGGCTCAAGCGTCTGAGTTTTGGTTTCAGCTCAGGTCACGATCTCAGAGTTTGTGAGCATTGGGCTCTGCGCTGTGTGGAGACTGCTTGTGATTTTCTACCTCCACCTTTCCTCTTTCCTCCCTTGCTTTTGTGCTCTTTCTCTTTCTCTCTTTCAAAATAAACAGTCTTTAAAAAAAAAAAAAGGAAAGTTAAAAAGAAAAAGGAAAGTTAAAAAAAAAAAAGGCAGGCATAGTGTCAGTAATACAAAACTTTGAAAGTCATATTAAACAATCTGATTTTGCTCTAAGTGCAATGGCAAATAGAGGAGAGACAAGTAAAGAGACTTCTATTCAAAACAAAAGCTCACCTTCCCTCTCTTCCATTAAGAAACACGTTAGACAGATTCCTATTTCCCGGCATCAAGGAAGCCTTCATTGAAAGTAAGGCTGAAGGTAAGACATCTAGGGAATATCTAGCAACTTGGATTTGTAGAATCAGGAATACATGAAACAGATTATTTTGGATGAGGAAGTCTTAACAACAGAAATGGAAATGAGGCTAGCGAAATGCTTAACAGTGGGATGGAGAATCTTGAATGCTAGATTGTCTTCCTGTCTGCTGCTTGTGACTGTCCTACCTGCCTCAGCAAACAAACCTCAGTAAAACCATGTTGTCTCTGTTTTAATACAGATCATTTGGGTGAAAATATTAACAACGGTGCTTTGAGTCAGTTCTGTACTTAAGTTCTAAGCTTACTAAATGTTTCATAGAACATAATTTTGTAAATATATTTGTACCTGGTTTTACTCAAATGGAGTTTGTGGGTCAAATACATTTATATGAGGAGTCATTTCAATTTTGTACTCACTTATATTTAATTAGGAGTGAGTGTACACACACATTGACTAACAAATATTTTTATTTTATATTAAAAATATTTTGCTCAAGATATTTTTAAAATTAACACTAATTTCACATTCTTTTTTGTTTAAATTTCTTGCAGGTCTACTATATATTATCGAAACACAGAAAGTTCTTGATCTCAAAATTAATTTGAAGGCTTCATACGTTATTATCCCACAAGATGGAATTTTTAGCCCCACATCAAATCTACTACTTTTGGATCTTGGTCATCTAAAGGTAGATACTAATACTTGTTGTATTTTATGATACTTAAGTTGTTTCCCTGTTTAAAATGTATTTTGTTTTAAAACAGTTTGATTTGCTATATTGATTATTAGATCATGTAGCTTTTAGGATTTGAGAATTCTTCCTTTTTAGTAAATAATGTGAAGTTTTATTCAATTAGGTAGTTTCCCTGTATTTCTAATAGCAAAATAAATGCTCATTTGAAATATGCAAGTGAAGGATAAACCTAAAAATTATATTTATAGAATTTGAGAGTAGTGTTTGAGGAGTTTATCTCCTTTTTAATTTAAATTTGCTACTTGACTAAAATATATGAGACGGGAGGGAGTTCTGGAAATAATCAAATGTATCTTTATCCTTCTTAAATTTTTTGTGTATATAACTTTAGATATTGATGTTTTAATAGTTCTGTCAAACAATCTTAATTTGAGAGATGGTCTTCTTGCATTTACCTAAGTCATTTCCCTTTCCACCCAGTTAGGTACATTTTTCTTTTTTAATTTTGAATAGAGAATGGTTTTTTGTGTATGTTTCAAAATCTGCATGGTTCTCTATGGTACCATTGGCCATATGTGGTTGTTTACAATGATTAAAATTAAATAACATAAAAAATTAGTTATTTAGTCATATGAGCCACATTCAAGAAATAAAATACTCACAAGTGACTTGTGTCTACTCTATCAATACAGAGAGAATAATGCCATCCTTGTAGAAAGTTCTCTTGGACTGCATTACTCTAGATCATTAATTGTAGATTAAATAGCTATAGCAACTTAAACACCCAAGAGGGATGGGTAGTGTTGGAATGCTTTCTGGCCACCCAACAAATCTGTGCCTTTCCTTGATACTGGCATTGTCCTTTATTCTATGTTTTTACTCTTCAGTTGGTAACTATGTACATATTTACTGGATTTATATTTAAGCTTTATATAGTTAATTACTTATAGATCACTTTAGTTACGGAATTGTTTCAAGATTAGTGTGGTATAGTAGAATGAACATACTGTCAAGAGTAAGGGGTCAAGTTTTGTGACCTTAGGCAATTTGCTTAAACTACCTTTCAGAGAGATAATCAGGTTCAATAGTCTGTCGCACATGAGCTATATAAAATAGAGGTGAAAATGTTAAGATAAATACACACACACACGAATACATATGAATGTATAAGATTTTTATGTACTGTGGTAGAGTGATCTCCAGGACGTTTAAGTGAAAAATGTAGTGTGTGTAGTTCACTAAGAAGGGGCTGGAACAAAGATAACGTAGTTGGGATTGTATAAATGGCCAAATTGGGACTACAGTTCAGCTGTTCCAACACATAGTTTCATAAGAATCCAGAATTATCAGTCATCATGCTATAGAAACATTTTGTAGGCTGCATATGTCTCAATTTTGTTTTTAATAAAAAGGCTTCTTATCAGATTTTAAAAAGTTTTAAATGTTTTATTCTCTAGGATTGGCTTGGTTTTCTTCTTGTAGTATATGCAATTGAGATATAGAACTTAACGTGTAAAAATTTACGTTATACCTGGTCATTTTATTATATATGTCATGGATAAGGACATTTCTTTTAGCCTTGTATCTCAGCTTTTGAGTCTGTCTTCTATTAAATTTTTATGTTATAGTCCTATTTACATTTTCATTTTAAAGTATTCTGCATCATCTAAACTATTAAAATTAACTTCAAGGTTACAAGTAAAAGTCGTTTGGAATTACCAGATATAAAACAAGGTGGGGCCAAACTTGAAGAGATAATGCATAGAGCTTATGATTCTTTTGATGTTCAGCTTACAAGCATACAGCTGCTTTACAGCACAGTTGGTAAGTATATAATGCATTATTTATTGATCTATTTGACTGCAGTGATTAAGTAGGTTTTTAGACAGTGTCTCTGAAGACCTTCATCTCAAATACATTAGAACATTTATATTTTTGAACTAGAAGTAACAGTAGGGGCACCTGGGTGGCTCAGTTAGTTGAGTGTCCCACTCTTGATTTCAGCTCAGGTCAAGATCTCATGGTTAGTGAGTGCAAGCCTGCATCTGGCTGTGCACTAATGCACAGGGCCTACTTGAAATTCTCTCTCTCCTCTCTCTCTGCCCCTCCCCTGCTGGCTCGCTTGCTCTCTCAAAATAAAGAAACGTTTAAAAAAAAAAGTTAAAAAAGTAATAGGCGGTGCCTGGTTGACTCAGTTGGTTGGGCTGCTGAGACTTTGGCTCAGGTCATGATCTCACAGCTCATGAGTTCGAGCCCCACGTCAGGCTCTGTGTTCACAGCTCAGAGCCTGGAGCCTGCTTCAGATTCTGTGTCTCCCTGTCTCTCTGCCCCTTCCCCACTTGCATTCTGTCTCTTTCTCTCAAAAATAAACAAACATTAAAAAAAATTTTTTTTAAGTAGTAGTAGATATTGCCAAGGACCAATATCTCAGGTATCTGATTTCATCCCTCAAGAGACATTATTAATGTCTGGAGACATTTTTGTGCTCACAGCTAAGAAGTAGGTGCACTACTAGCATCTAGTGAGTGGAGGTCAGGGATGCTACTAATAAACATCATACAGTATAGAGGAAAGTCACCCCACCACACTCACTGGCCCAAATGTCAGTAGTGCTGAGACTGAGGAATCCTTTGGACAAGGTTGGAAAATGTTGGCACACATTTAAAGTATCTGTTTTATACAAAATAATCACAAGAGGCTGTTCCAGGCCAGAGGCAAGCAGTCTAGGGCCTCTGACTGCTCAAGCCATAAACAGCCAGAGAGACTGAGGAGGGGATCATAGGTATATCTTTACCCCATTCACTCTGGTGTGCTAATCAGGAGTCTCTGATCCAAATCTAGTTTTAAGATAAAGTCAACAGCCAGAAATTCACTTGAAAAGAGCCACTAACTCAGATAGAGATCCAAGGCTAGTTGAGCCCTCTTTCTACTGCATCATACAGTTTCTGACTCCCCAGAGTTGTTAGGTGTTAGTAAGCATTTAGATAACTCAACAGAATTGGATTGGTGGCTGTTCTAGGGATTTGTATCTGTGTGTATATGGTCAAATTTTAATTATCTAAGCTAATAAAAAGGGAAGCAATGAGAACCCCAAATAGTGGTTATTAAAGGGATTAATTTACATAGTACTGGTACATTTTAATTTTATTTTTTTAACTATATTCACTTTGAGATAATAAACTTGATTTCTGTTTTTGTCAGATTCTTTTTGGTATAGAAGAAGCCCAGAGTGTAGTGAGTGGAAAGTAAAAATTGTTAATAGGAAATCCATACATTTTTGTCAGGGAATAAATTACAGTATTTTGGTATGTTTGCTACATTTTTGTCATTTTTAAAGTCTATGCACCGTATTTAATGTCGAGATGCTTTTTGAAAAAAACTTTAACGTATTCCGTTGTTGTCTGAAAATTATTGGAATTTCTTGGAATTGTTCTTGAAAAGCATTCACTCTTCTTAAATAATCTTTGTTGAGCAAGATAGTTTTGACATTGGGGTTACTTTAGATAATTGTCATAAACTCTCTTCGATAAGTACTGAATCATGTGCTTCTGAATTTTTTTCTGTGAATTGAGAAGTAAAGAAAATATCTCAATACTGTTGGAACTTAAATTGTGAGAGTTCCTTTCTTTAATCTTTCGTTGGCTTGTTTTTCCTTGACTGGGGACTTCATCTGACTCATGGGATGATTAGGTTCAAATGAAGTAACGTATATGAAAATGCATTGTCACATAGACTTAATGTTACTAGGTGTGGACATAAATTTCAGATTTTATCACACACTAGCCTTTGACCATAAGCAAGTTACAAATTCCTGTGAGTGTGTTTTTTAAAATGGGATGATTAAATATCATTGCGAGAATTAAATGAAAATTTAAACATTGCCTAAAGGAATGGCTGTTAAGTCTTGAATAACTGGTAGCTTTTATTAACACAAAAGAGCTATGCTTTTCTCTGCCTTTTTTTGTTATCGCCTTAGAGCCATGTTTTTTGGGCAAGGTAGTCTGGTTGGTGTAGCAACTGTAAATGGGTGCATGGCAGATTTGATTAAAGTGTATTGTTGGTGGGTTTTTTTTGTGTTTTGTTTTTGATTTTAGAGCATGCAAGTTGGAAAGGGAGGAAGGAAGGAAGGAGGGAGGGAGGGAATAAGAGACAGAGAGAGAGAGAGAGAGAGAGGGAGGAAGGGAGAGGGAGGGAAAATGAATCGCAAGCAGGCTCCAGACTCAGCATGAAACCTGATGCAGGGCTCAATCCCATGACCCTAGGATCGTGACCTGACCCCAAATCAAGAGTCAGATGGTCAAGCAGCTGATCCATTTAGGCTCCCCTAAACTATATTGATGGTTTTTAGTAACCATTTTTTTCCCCTGTTGAAACAGTCTTTGAAGTAGTAGAGGGAAATAATGAAAGGGAAAAGAATTTAGCTGTTGATTATGTGTACATGGGAGGGTGACCTCAAGATTATCTGGGGTAGGAAGGTTTTCTCATATCCTGCAGTATACGACTACAAAGCATTTATAGTAATTTTACGTTTAATGTTTTTCAAATTATATGTGTGCTAAATAAACATGTACTGTTTTCCCAATTAGGTGATAATTGGAAAGAAGCTCGAAAACTTAATGTGTCTGCACAACATATTTTGATACCTATGCACTTCAATGTGGAACTTGCTAAGGCCATGGTTTTCATGGATATAAGGATGCCCAAGTATGTATTGTTTGTTTTATGTGATTGTATATTTCCTTAGAAATTCCTTAGCTAAGGAAATACCATATGTCAGTGATCTGTGGGTGTGTGTGGTAAGAGGTACATAACATAAATTTTACCTTTTCTAAGTGTATAATTCAGTGGCATTAAGTACATTCACATTGTTGGGTGACCACCATCACTATCAATCTCCAGAACTTTGTCATTTTCCCCAAACTGAAACTCAGTACTCATTAAACAATAATGCTCCACTCCGCCATACTCCCAGCCCATGGCAGTTACCATTATATATCAAGTCTATGAATTTGGCTACTCTGGGTACCCTATATAAATAGAATCACGCACTATTTGTCCTTTTTTGTCTTGAGTTATTGCACATAGCTTAATGTCTTCAAGGTTGATCCATGTTGTAGCATATGTCAGAATTTCATTTAAGGTTGAAAATATTCCATTGAGCATGTATACATATGCCATTTATTGGTTCATCTATCAATGGCCATTTGGGTCATTGTAATGAAGTTTGGCTCTTCTAACAATCCTGTTACATTCACAGTGCTGGAAAGATTGATAGAGAACTATCTGTTCAAGTCCTTGCTTAAAATTTTTTTGTGTATATATCCAGAAGTGGAATTGCTGGATCATATGATAATTCTATTTTTAATTTTTTGAGGAACTGCTCTGTTTTCCATAACTGCTATCCCATTTTATAACAGCGGTGCAAAGGGTTCCTATTTCCCTACCTCTTCAACACTTTCTTACTTTTAAAAATTATTCTCTGCAATAGGCGTGAAGTAGTATATAATTATAGCTTTGAGTTGCAGTTCCCTAGTCATTACTGATTAGGTAATTTTCAGGTACATCTTGGCAGTTTATACATTTTTTTGGAGAAATGGCTATTCAAGTCCTTTGCCTATCTGTAATTGGGATTTTTTTTGCTTTGTTTTTAAAATATATTCTGTATTTTAGTTCCTTGCCAGAAAGATGATTTGCAAATATTTTCTTTCATTTTGTGGATTTCTTTCACTCTTTTAAGAGTGTCCTTTGATGCTCACAAGGTTTAAATATAAAGTCCAATCTTTTTTCTAAATTTAAATCCAAGTTAGTTTAACATATAGTGTGATAATGGTTTCAGGAATAGAATTTAGTGATTCATCACTTGCATAATACACCCAGTCCTAATCCTAACAAATGTCCTCCTTAATGCGCCTCACTCCTTTAACCCTTCCCCCCAACCCAACACCCAGCCATCAACTTTCAGTTCATTCTCTGTATTTAAGAGTCTCTTTTGGTTTATCTCCCTCTCTGTTTTTGTATTATTTTTGCATCTCTTCCCCTATGTTCATCTGTTTTGTATCTTAAATTTCACATGGGTGACATCATATATTTCTTTTTCTTGACTGACATATTTTGCTTAGCATAATACACTCTAGTTCCATCCAAGTTGTTGCAAGATTTCATTCTTTTTGATTGCTAAGTAATACTCCATTGTGTGTGTGTGTGTGTGTGTGTGTGTGTGTGTGTGTACACACACCCATCTTCTTTATCTGTCAGTCCATGGACATTTGGGCTCTTTCCATACTTTGCCTATTGTTGGTAGCACTGCTATAAACATTGGGGTGCATGTTCCCCTTTGAATCAGCAGCACTCGTGTATTCCTTGGATAAATACCTACTAGTGCAGTTGCTGGGCTGTAGAGTAGTTCTGTTTTTAATTTTTTGAGGACCTCCATACTGTTTTCCAGAGTGGCTGCCCCAGTTTGCATTCCCATCAGCAGTGCAAAAAGGTTCCTCTTTATCCACAATCTCTCTAGCATCTGTTGTTTCCTGAGTTGTTAATTTTAGCCATTCCGGCAAGTGTGAGGTGGTATCTCATTGTGATTTTGATTTAGATGAGTAATGTTGAGCATTTTTTCATGTTGTTAGCCATCTGGATATCTTCTTTGGAGAAGTGTCTTTTGCCAATTTCTTCACTGGATTATTTGTTTTTTGGGTGTTGAGTTTGGTAAGTTCTTTATACATTTTTGGATACTAACCCTTTATCTGATATGTCATTTGCAAATATCTTCTGGCATTCCATTGGTTGCCTTTTAGTTTTGCTGATTGTTTCCTTTGCAGTGCAGAAACTTTTTCTCTTGATGAGGTCCCTGTAGTACATTTTGCTTTTGATTCCCTTCCTTCTGGAGACATGTTAAGACAGAAGTTGCTGGGGCGGAGGTGAGAGAGGTTGTGCCTATTTTCTCCTCTAGGATTTTGATGGCTTCTGTTTTACATTTAGGTCTTTCATCTATTTTGAGTTTATTTTTGTGTATGGTGTAGGAAAGTGGTCCAGGTTCATTCTTCTGCATGTCAGCTGTTCATTTTCCCAAAACCATTTGCTGAAGAGACTTTTTTCCATTGGATATTCTTTCCTGGTTTGTCAAAGATTAGTTGGCCTTATGTCTATGGGTGCATTTCTGGGTTCTCTTTTCTGTTCCAATGATCTGTGTGTTCTTGTGCCAGTACCATACTGTCTTGATGATTACAGCTTTGTAATACTGCTTGAAGTCTGGAATTAAGATGGCCTCCAGCTTTGGTTTTCTTTTTTAGGATTGCTTTGGCTATTCAGGGTCTTTTCTGGTTCCATACAAGTCTTAGGATGGTTTGTTCTAGCTCTCTGAAGAATGGTGGTATTATTTTGTCAGGGATTGCATTGAATATGTAGATTGCTTCCAGTAGTAATGACTTGATAAGGTCCCATTTATCTGTTGCTTATGCTTTTAGTATTATATCTAAGAAATTATTGTGAAATCCCATGTTATGAAACTTCTATATATTTTTTTTTTCACAAAGATTTTTATACTTCAAGCTTTCATGTTTAGGTCTTTGATGCATTTGGAGTTTTTTGGGTATGGTATAAGGCATGGAACCAGCTGCTTCCTTTGCATGTGGATATCTGTTTTGCCCAGTACTATTTATTGAAAAGACTATCCTTTTTCCATTGAATAGTCTTTGTAGTATTGTTGAAAAACAAATGAAGGGTGCCCAAATGGCTTAGTCAGTTAGGCCTCCAACTTTGGCTTAGGTCATGATCTTGTGAATTTGAGCTTCACGTCAGGCTCTTGCTGACAGCTCAGAGCCTCGAACCTGCCTCAGATTCTGTGTTCCCCCCCTCTCTCTCTCTGCCTTCCCCGCTCGCCCTCTGTCTGGCTGTCTCTCAACTACACATTAAAAAAATTAAAGAAATAAAATCATTTGACGATATATATGAGGGTTTATTTCTGGGCTTTCTTTTTTATTTCCTTTGTCTTTCTGTCTTTATGCTAAAGCCACACTATTGTGATTACTGTTGCTTTGAAGTATGTTTTGAAATCAGGAGTCATTCAACTTTGTCATTTAACTAGATTATTTTGGGTCCTTTGAGATTCCATATGAATTACAGGGTGGATTTTCTGTTATAAAGGCTATCATTTTGAATTTGGTATGGATTGCATTGAATCTGTAAATGCTTTTACATCTTTTTAAAAACATTTTAAAAATGGTTTCTTATTTATTTTTTGAGAGAGAGAGAGCAAACTGGGGAGGGAGACACAGAATCCGAAGCAGGCTCTAGACTCCGAGCTGTCAACACAAAGCCCTATATGAGGCTCAGACGCACAGATCATGACCTGATCCAAAGTCAGACTTAACTGGCTAAGCCACCCAGGTGCTACAGTGACATCTTAATATGCTAAGTCTTTCAGTCCATGAACATGAGATGTCTTTCCATTTCTTTTATGTCTTCTATAATTTCTTTCAGCAGCATTTTGGTAGTTTTCAGTGTATGTCTTTTTCTTCCTTGGTTAATCAAGTTATTCTTTGTTCATGCTGTTGTAAATGGAATTTTCTTAATATCCTTTTTAGGTTATATTTATTGTTACTGTATAGAAATTGATTTTTCTGAGTTGATTTTAATATTCTGCAACTTTGCTGAATTCATTTATTTCTAACTTTGCGCGCGCATGTAACTGTTAGGATTTTTAACATATAAAATCACTTCATTTTTGAACGAAGGCAGTTTTACTCTTTGTTTTCAATTTGGATGCCTTTTATTCTTTGTCTTGACTAATTACTCTGGCTAGAATGTTCAGTACTAGGTTCAGTAGAAGTGATTTAAGTGGACATCCTTTATCCTGAGCAAAAAGGAAAAGTTTTAGTCTTTCACCACTGAGTATGTTAGCTATGGGTTTTTTTTACATAATCCTCTTAATGTACTGTTGAGTTTTGTTTGCTAGAATTTTGTCGATCATTTTTGCTCCAGTGAACATAAGGAATATTGGTCTAGTTTTCTTGTGTCTTTGTCTGGCTTTGGTATCAGAAAAATACTGGCCAAAAAATGAGTGTGGAAGTGGTTTTTTTCTCGTTAATTTTTGGAAGAGTTTGAGAAAATTTTGTATTTTTTAAATGTTTGCTAGAATTCACTAGTGAAATCCTCTGATCATGGACATTTCATTATTGGAAGATTTTTTTATTACTAATTCAGTCTCCATACTAGTTATAGATCTCTCCAGGTTTTCTATTTTTTCACAATTCAGGGTTTTGTTAGGTTTAGATTTCCAGAAATTTGTTCACTTCAACTTGGTTATCCACTTTGTTGGTGTAAAGTTGTTCATAGAACTGATAATCATCCTTCTTTCAATAGAATTGGTAGTAATGCCCTTCTTTTCATTTCTGATTTTGGTTAAGTCATCTCTTTCTTTTTTTCCCCTAGTCTAAAAGTTCAATTCGGATCTTTTTGAAGAACCAGTTATCAATTTTGTTGGTTTTCTCTATTTCTCATTTCTCTACTGTGTTTCTCTTTGCTCTTATCTTTAGTTCCTTATTTTTGCTGACTTTTGGGTTATCTTGCTCTTTTTTTAGTTCCTTAAGGTATAACGTTAGGTTTTTGATTTGAGATCTTTATTAACATAAATATTTGCTTATGTTAATTCCCCTCAGAATGGCTTTTGCTATATCCTATACATTTTGATGTGTTGTGTTTTCATTTTTACTTGTCTCAGGTGTTTTCTCCTTTCCTTATGATTTCTTCTTTGACTTATTGTTTAACATGTATTAATTTCCATGTTTGTGAATTTTACATTTTTCTGTTGATTTCTAGTTTCATTCCATTTTTGTTCAGAAAAGATGCTTTCAAACTTTTAAAAACTTTTGACACGTGTTTTGTGGCCTAACATATTGTTTGTCCTGGAGAATGTTCTGTGTGTACCCAAAATATGTATTCTGCTTTTCTGAGGGGAGTGTTCTATAGATGCCTTTTTGGTCTAATTTGTCAGTACTGTTTTTCTAGTCCTCCATTGTTGATCTTCTCTGGTTGTTAACATCAGTTCTTGAACAGGGGTTATCGAAGCATGATGACCATGGATCTCTTTCTTCGCTTAGTTTGTCAATGTTTGAGGCATATATTTTTGAGCTTTGTTGTTTGACGCATGTGTTTTAATTGGTACATCTCCTAGGTGAAATGCCCTTTGTCTCTAGTAACAGATTTGACTTAAATCTATTTTGACTGCTTTTCTTATGGCTATTACTGATTTCTTATCTTTATTTACATGGGATATTTTTTCTGTTCTTTCGCTTTTAAGCTATTTGTGCTCTTGGATCTAAACTGAGTCTAGGGCAGACAGTTGGATCCTGTTTCTTTAATCCATTCTTTAAATTTATATCGTGGGTTGGGAAGCTTAAGCCATGTACATTTAAAGTAAATATGATGGGGAAGGACTTTTGTCATTTTGTGATTTACTTTCCATATATTCTACAACTTTTTTGTTCCTTGTTTACCCTCTTACTGCCTTCATTTTCATTTAGTTGATTTTTTTGTTGTGAAATGATTTGATTCCTTTCTATTTTCCATGTGCGCACATTCTATAGATATTTTATTATTGGTTATTATGGAGATTACATATAGGATCATAAGGTTATATAAGGTTGTAACAATCCATTTAAAATTGATACCAACTTAACTTTGATTGTACATAAAAACTACTTCCACCCCTCCCATTTTATGTTACTGATGTCACATATTACATCTTTATATATTGTGTACACATTAACATAGATTTATAATTATTCTTATGCATTTGTCTTAAATCCCAGAGAAAATAGTGGAGTTGTAATAAAAAAATTATAAGTGATACTTGATTTTACATTTATTATGTAAATACCTTTATCTTTACTGAGATATTTATCTTTTACTGTTAGCTGAAACTTTGATCCCAGGACCCTAAGTCGAGAAGTCTGTTGAACTCGACTGGACTCTTGAGCTGGTTTAGTCCTAGATAGTTTCAGACTGTAACCAGTCCTTTCACCTCTCTTCCCACCAGTACTTTTCCCGCTTCCTTGCAAACATTGAAACCTCAGCCAGATAATCTGTTTTATAATTTAACTAAGGGCACACCTAACACCTGCCAAACAGTCCCAGGGGAATGTTAGAAGTGAGGCAACCAGAGAATGCTCATAAAATAGTGCTCAGGCTTTGTGTCTGAAAGGAAGCATAGGGAGGAGGAGAGAGGTAAGTAGTGATAGCCTGGCTTTTCCCACTTGCTATGGACCTGACTGCTATTACTTACCTGCTCTTGTCACGTGAAAGAGAGACCCACACCCTTTTTGTTGGCTTTTAAAATATTATGACTCTGTCCACTCGCAAACATTGTGTGGTGTACTGCATCTTGTTCTCCTTGACTAACGTCTGCTAGGAAATCAAACTGCAGTCTGAGAGTCTTAAGGCAAAGGATGTCAAGAATTTGGCCTAAGAAAGACAGAAGGAACAAAAACCATTCTATACATTCTGCGGATTTATATGATCCAGCACTAGGTATAGTTTGAGTTTAGATACAAAGTTTAGGTCTCTAGTTCTCTCCCAGATGTCCCAGGGCCTATTTATTGTTGTCTGGTATTTCTTGTAAAGTTTGTCAGCATGTGGTAAAGAACAAAGATGTATGTGATTTTTTGTTGTAAAGACAAGTCTGAATTGACTCCTTTTTAGCTTGGTTGAAATATTTTTAAGTGTGGTAAAATCTAGAAAGTTAGAGAGTACCAGGTAAAAAGTTGATATTATGCCAGGGGAACTTGATTTGGGTTGCTCTATCAATATACGATTAGGAAGAATTTGTTTTATAATGCCAGAGACTAGAGCATAGAAGCAATTGAAATAACTGATTAAAATACCTATATCTGGGGCACCTGGGTGGCTCAGTCGGTTAAGTATTAGACTCTTGATTTTTGACACAGGTCATGATCTCAGGGTTCATGAGACTGAGCCCTGTGTCGGGTTCCGACTCATTGCTGGAGTCTGCTTGAGATTCTCTCTTCCTCTCTCTTGGACCTTCCCCCACTCATGGTGCAGACCCCCGTTCTCACTCATAAAAATAAATAAACTTAAAAAAAAAAAGTAAATAAGATACCTAGATAAATAAAGGAAATGCAAGATCATGAAAGATAAATCCCATGTAACAGTTGCAAATTGTTTCCGTAAAGGACCAGATGGTAAACATTTTAGGCTTGAATTCCATATTATTAGTCATAACTATTCAACTCTGCCGTTTTAGGATGAACACTGCTATAAACCATACATAATGAATGGGCATGGATGTGTTCCAGTAATAGTTAATTTATCAAAATAAGCAGCAGGCTCAGTTAACCCCTGGCCATATTTTACCAGTCCGGTCCAGTGCATAACAGTCAAACATGACCAATACAAGGGAGAAGATACTGGGAAGGTCATTTGAACTAGTATTCTAATGATACTAAAATTGCCATAGCTTAGGATCAGCCATAATAATAAAAGGCAGAAGCTAAATGATTTAGAAAGAACAAGTCTGAGAAGCATTTGATTTTAATTTAGTAAGTTGGAGCAGTCTGAAGTGAATATGATGTATAAAACCCTGGAACTGTAAAAGTATTAGGCAGCATCCTTTGAAATTTGAGCTTAAAGCATTTAAGGCAAATAAGTCCATTTAAGTCCTCTACTTTTTGGCACATAGTATTTTGGTGCCCCTGTTTTCAACTTGTACACCTGGTATATATAAAGAAATTGAAAAGAAGTTTAATTATAATAATGAGACAGATTTATAATGGGTATCTAAGTTACACTAGAAGATATGGGACTAATTACAAATATTTCAGCTATTAAAATAAAAGAAAGCTCCTAATTTCCTCAGGAAATGGAGATAGATTTTTAGACTGATAACCTTAGCTGCCATGCATGTGAATTGAAAAAAGTTTTAGAAAAGATAGTGTTGTAGACTCTGGGTCTAGAATTCTTTCTTGTTTAGCAAGAAAGCAGGATGCAGGATTAAAATACAAGAGATGGCTAATGGCTGGGAGAAGACCAGACCTCTGAATAAGGGTTCCTGCTCCGTATTTATTAAGATCAGAAGGCTTATAAGTGTGATGGATGTGCACAAAGAGACAATGAATCTGTGAACATTCACTCAGGCGTGAGGGAAAGGGGGTTTTGAAGATAGATAGTGTTAGGAGTTTAGGTCAACATAAGACAAAATCCTGGCACTGGACTGATGGTTGTTAACAGCAGACATGAGACTCTTTGTCCGTTTATCTTAGCTAGCCCAGGGGATAATACCAACCATGGTACCTCAGGGTCAACAAGGCACCTTTCTTTTGCTAATTAGCTCTCTTCTGGGCAACTTTACCCCAAAGCAGTCTATACCTCTATTTACCTTTTTACCTAATTTGGTCTTTCCATCCTGTGAAAGCAGCTTTCTGCTATAGTACTAAATTGGGGGGCTTTTCTGCCCTCAATACCTAATCTTGTTTTTCTCCTATACCGTTGTTCTATAATGGGCCCTTCCCCCCCCCCCATACCTATTTACCTAATCTTGTTAACCCATCCGTGCAAGCCCAGGAAGACAAGCTTATTCTCCACAATAAAGGGATAAAAAATGGTGAGTATTAACTTTCTCTTTTTTGATATCAGTCTCATTTTAAACTATTATTTTTTTTAGAGACTGACTTTAGAACAGTTTTAGAGTCACAGAAAAAAATTTTTGTTGTAGCTGATACACAAGGTTACATTAGTTTCAGGTGTACAACATAGTGATTTGACAACTCTCACTAGATGTGCTGTGCTCGCCCACAAGTATAGCTGTCTTCTGTCACCAAACAAGCCCATTACAGCACCATTTGACTGTACTCCTTGTGCGGTACCTTTTATCCCCATGACTTACTCATTCTGTAACTGGAAGCCTATACATCCCGCTCCCCTTCACCTATTTTGCCCACCCTCACCTGCTCCCCCTGACAATCATCACTTTATTTTGTGTATTTGTGTGTCTTTTTTTTGTTGTTTTTTGGATTCTACATGTAAGTGAAATCATATGGTATTTGTCTTTGACTTATTTCACGTAGTGTTATGCCCTCTAGTCCTCCTATGGTGAGCTGGCAAGATCTTTTTTTATGGTAGAGTAATATTCCGTTGTATATATATCATATCTTTATCCATTTATCTTTTGATGGACATTGGGGATGCTTCCGTTGGCTATTATAAACAATACCACAATAAACATAAGGGTGGATGTGTTTTTTCAAATTAGTGTTTTCATTTTCTTTGGGTAAATAACCACCAATGAAACTACTGTGTTTCTGTTTTGAATTATTTGAGGAACCTCCATGCTCTTTCCCACATGGCTGTCTAAATTTACATTCCGTCCAGTAGTGCATGAGGATGCCTTTTTCTCCAGATCCTCAGCAACAGTTATTTGTCCTTTTTATTGTAGTCATTCTGACAAATGTCAGGTGTATTGATTTGCATTTCCCTTATGATTAGTGATGGTGAGCATGTTTTCAAAAGTCTGTTGGCCATCTGTATGTCCTGTGCCTATTTTTTAAATGAGATTTTTGGATTTTTTGTTTTGTTTTGAGTTATAGAAACTCTTTATATATTTTGGATAGTAACCTTTTGTTGGATGTATTATTTGTAAATATCTTCTCCCATTCAGTAAGTAGATTATCTTTCCATTTTGTTGATGGTTTCCTTCACTGTACAAAAGCTTTTTATTTTGATGGAGTTCCAGTAGTTTAGTTTTGCTTTTGTATCACTTGCTTGAGGAGAAATGTCTGGAAAAAAATGTTGCTAAGGCTGATGTCCAAGAGATTATGGTCTATTTTTTAGGATTTTAAGGTTTTAGGGCTCAAGGAGTTAAAACTTATAGCCCCACAAAAACCTGCACACAAATGTTTGTAGCAACTTTATTCATAATTTTACATAAAGTTTATACACATAAATTTTATATTTCATTTTTATAGCCCAAACTTGTAAGCAACCAAGACATCACTTAGTAGATTAGAGATAAACTGTGGTATATCAAATGATGATATATTATTCAGTGCTAAAAGGAAATAAGCTATCAAGTTGTGAAAAGACATGGAAGAATATTAAATGTATATTACCAAGTGAAAAATGTCAATCTGAAAGAGCTCCATAATGTACAATTTTAATTAGATGACATTGTGGAAAAGGCAAAAACAGGGACACAGTAAAAAGATAAGTGCTTGCTGGGACTTGAAGTTGGTAGGGGAGGGATGAATAGTTGAAGGACAAAGGATTTTAGAGCAGTGAAAATACTCTAGATGGTATACTCTTTTTTTTTTTTAATAGTTTATTGTCAAATTAGTTTCCATATAACACCCAGTGCTTCTCCCCTCAAGTGCCCCCCACCATGACCATCACCCCCTTCCCCCCCCTCCCCCTTCAGTCCATGGTTCGTCTCCAGTATTCAGTAGTCTCCCTTGATCTGTGTCCCTCACTCATCCCCGCTCTCTTTCCCCCTTCCTCTCCCC
>PJEM01013261.1:0-41946 GCA_004023845.1 Helogale parvula
CTATATAACGATTGCCACTTCAGATAGCTGTGAAATTAGGTGATTAACTAGTTGTTACTTAACCTTCTAGTTTCTGTATAAGTCTAATTACATGAAATAGAAGTTGGGGTTTTGATTTTTTACTTTGCTTTTCTGTTTGGAGTGTCATTGTAACTACTGTATTGTAAATGACGGAAAATAATTGCATATGTTAAAAAAAATAAATAGTGTTATATTAAAAAAGAAAAAAAAAAGAAACAGACCCCATTCTCAAGACAGCTACAGTCGTAAGACTAGAAAAAGAACTCATCTAAAATAATAAATAAAGCACCCAATCTCTGAGATTCCCAGTGGTTTGCAGAATCCTCTGGGAGAACCAACAAGTTTAATGCACATCAATGCGCAGCATATGGAAAAGGAAGCTGTTCTGCTCGGCATCATGATCCCGCTTATTGACACCAAATTATTCTCGATCCAAGTATTAGGACAGAAAATGTTTGAAACTTTTCCCAAAAGAACTTCCTACATTTTCACGGTACTACTGTTTTCAAATTCTTTTGACCAAAAAAAAGCGATCTTTCTATCCTAGGTATTCATTATCCAGCTCCACTCTGTTAAGGAGCTAAGGAAGAAAGCAGAACAGTTCACAAAATAATGAGCTGCAGACTTTACACTCATCCCCATTCAAGTACGTCTTCCTTGCAATGATAGGGTTGATCCCTGCCAATCACCTCTGTCAGTCAGTCACTCACATAGCCTCAGATGTTCCAAGAATACACTGACTGAAAAGAGAAACTGCATGAACTAGTGAGAGATTCAGGAATTCATAAAAGCCAATGAAAGATTTTGAATAACTTCGTGAACCACATGCAAAACCACTGATTATAAAGGGCCTGGTGGGGCGCCTGGGTGGCTCAGTCGGTTAGCCTCCGACTTTGGCTCAGGTCAGATCTCACGTTTGTGGGTTCGAGCCCCGCGTTGGGCTCTGTGCTGACAGCTAGCTCAGAGCCTGAAGCCTGCTTCCGGTTCTGTGTCTCCTTCTCTCTGCCCCTCCCCCTCTCATGCTCTGTCTCTCTCTGTATCAAAAATAAATTTTAAAAAAAAAGGGCCTCGCAAAGTCAGAATAGTTGACAAATGAAGGAGGAAGAAAATCAAGAGCAATCTGAATGTCACAGGATGAAACACAGGCTGTGGGAAAGGCGAGAGAGCCCTGGCAGTTTCTGCAGCAAGCCTTTCGCAGTTGTGCTAAGAAAGACAAATCTTACGCTGTGCTATCATACAACTTCCTTGAAAAAATTAACTCCCCTCAACTTTAAAAATGTCGATGCTTTCATTTGTTCTTTTTTTCCCTTCTAGTAACTAGACTATTTTTGTGACTAAATCTAGATTTTGTTGTATGCAAGATATATTGATACCCATAATTTGAACTTTTCCTTGTCCAGATCAAACCCCTTTTCCCACTATTTACTATAAAACTTGGCTTCCTGTTATGAACACATTCACTTTATTTTTTAAAGCTTTTTAAAAAAATATTTAGTTTTGAGAGAGAGCAGGGTACGGAAAGAGAGAGGGGGAGAGACTGAATCCCAAGCAGGCTCTGCACTGACAACACAGAGCCCTATGCGGGGCTTAAACCCATGAACCATGAGATTATGACCTGAGCCAAAATCAAGAGTCAGACATTTAATCATCTGAGCCACCCAGGTGCCCTTCAACAGATTCACATTAAAAGGCCTGCATTTCTGACACCTCCTGTCTGGCCTTTGCCCTGACCCTCACCCCACGTTATTTCCACAGCAACCCTAGGATGGAGCTGTAATTCCGGATCTGATTTCCAGATGAAAGTACCAAGCGAGTGGGTGACACAGCTGAGATCCACACTGAGGTCCTTAAAGCCTGCTTCTCTGCACATATACCCCTCTCTGGTTTCTATACCTAGGCCACATCATGTGGTATCCACAAGACTGGGGGTGGGGAGATAAAAATTGTCTATTCACAGGGTTTAAAGTCAATGTCCTAAATGCAGGAGCCAAGCAGCCTCTCACTGCCAAAACAGAGCTTCTGAGTTACCAGAATTGCCTGCCTTCTCCACAGCCTTTGGGTTCTCACTTTTGGTCCATCTACTGTAACTTTGCAGGCAGAGAAAGTCATTGTTTGTTTGTTTGTTTGTTTGTTATGAGCCACAGATTAATCATAAGTTGAGAAGCATCAATTTCCCTCCCTCAACCCTCTCCATGGGCTCTGACAACTTTGCAATGTGCAAGTGTAACAGAGGACTGAAGGAATAGCTTTGGGGACACCCTTCCAGAGCAGGACTCGGTTGAAGTCCCATCCTTGGTCTTTCTCTTCTCACCCAGCCATATTTTTAAAGAATAATGAAATATATTTAGAGGGTTCCTTGCATAAGGAGTTGCCATACAAAACATGGTAGTAGCCAGAGACAGACAAGGAAAGAGAGATAAGAAAAATACTGGGGGGGGGGGAGGGGGAGGGAGAGAGGACAGAGGGGACTGGGGAGTTAGAGATCAAAATATATGAACTTCCAATTATAAGATAAACAAGTTCTGGGGATCTAATGGTGATTATAGTTAATAATACTGTATGATATATGTGACAGTTGCTAAGACTGTAGATCTTAAATGTTTTCACCACAAAAAAAGAAATAGAAATTATGTGATGTGATAGAGATGTTAGCCAACACTACAGGGGTAATCATTTTGCAACATACGTGTATCAACTCTCCAGGTTGTACCCCTTAAACTTACACAATGTTATATGTTATATGTCAGTTACATCTCAGTAAAGCTAGGGGTGGGGAAAAGACCAAAGGAAAAAGACTGTGGGGGTCGGGAATGGAAAGCATTTTTTTTTTCTGGGAAATTAGGGTTAGGAAGAAGATGGGAGAAGCAGCTACCAGGAGTATGAAATCCAAGAGAACATGTTAAACTACCATCTTCTAGACCCCAACCCAAATCTACTAATCCTAGCCTACCTATAACACATGGTCCAGACATGAGATTTTTAACATATTTCTCAGTTGATGTTGACAAATGCTAACATAGGAAATCACCAGTTAGTATCTCTATGTAGTCCCACATTAGCCCAAATAACTTAGATACTATTGTCCCAAGTACATCCAAGTTTATTAAACTAAATTTTAAAAGAACCAAAAGTCAAATGAGAGACTTCAGTCTTCGTAATATTTTTTCAATATTATTTTCCATAAAATTTAGACTGACATAACTATTTACACAAAATAACAATTTAAATAACACAAGACTTTATGTATCCCCATCCTTATTACACACACACACACACACACACACACACACACACAAATGCATGACATGTTGCTATACGATATTCAATAAGCTAAAAAGAAGCAAGCCATAAAAGCAAGGGAAGCAAGCCAAGGAGTAAAGTTTATACCCAGAACTTAGGCCACTCGGCACTGCTCAGATACTAGAAATAGGCCATTAATTTGTCTCTGAACTTTCTAGCATCCCAAAGACTCCTATTAGTCTTCATGATAATATGACGTATTATTCTGCATTCTTCTACCTACACCAAGTATGGTAGTGTTGTTATATTACCATTTTCATGACATCTCATTGGCTTAATAAAACTAGTTTCAATTCAGGCACGTTCACACACAGCTCTGCAATGGTCTACAATGTGTCATCCACTATAAGAGCTATCAGCCACATGTGGCTATTGAGGATCTGAAATCTGGCTAGTCCATGGGGCTCCTGGGTGGCTCAGCCAGTTAAGCATCCAACTGCAGCTCAGGTCATGATCTCATGGTGCGTGAGTTTGAGCCCCACATTGGGCACTGTGCTGACAACTTGGAGGCTGGAGCCTGCTTCAGATTCTGTGTCTCCCTCTCTCTCTACCCCTTCCCCATTCCTGCTCTGTCTCTCTCTCTCTCACTCTCTAAAAATTAAACATTAGGAAAATTTAAAAGAAGTAATACAACTAGTCCAAATTGAGATAATGCTGTAAGTGCAAAATACACACCAGATTTTAAAGACTAGAACACCCCCAAAAGTAAAGTCTCTCATTAATAAGTTTTTATATTGATTGCATACAGAAATGATAGTAGTTTAGGTATGTGGGGTTAAATTACATAGATTTAAAATTAATTTCACTTGTTCTTTTTACCTTTCTCTGGGTGGCTCCTAAAAACATTAACATGAGTGGTTCACATTATACCTCTACTGGGATGGCACTGGTCTAGTAGCTATGCTCCAGTTTAACTCAGGATAAAATATAGACTTAAATTTTACAGCTTAGAGTAATAACTAGACTTTGAATCTTTTAAGCAATTCTTGGGTGAATGTAACTTCTTATAAAGGAGTTTTCCATAAGAATTTGGCAATGGAAAGTTCAAGATAATGTCCACTAACAGAAATCTGACCTTGAAAATTAGACACAAGTGACTAGGGGCAAAGCCTCTGGGAAGGGTCTCACTCTTTCATAAATATGAAGGAAGCTGACCAGTACATGTGCCCACACAAAAGATAACTCCTCTCCTGCATGGAGGTAGGATCACTTCTGGGCAAGATCTTCCCCAGAAAACAATTCCAGGCCTTGTCTATGCACAGCCAAACGAGTAACTGACTGCAAAGCTCTAAGGAATAAACATGGGCCCCATAAGCAGAGCCTGGTATATTTTCAGAGCAGAGCTTATCAGTGGGCCACTATCCAGTGAGATAATCCTATGATTTCAGCAAATCAATCCCAAGACTAAGCCCCATCCACAAGGATCATTGAGAATCCAGGATGAAACTGTGGTCTCCAATGAAAACTAGCTTATTTTCTGGCAAATCTGCTTTTAATAGTAATTAGTTATGTTCTAAGTAATACGTTTGGGGAACTCAGCAAGACCTCTATATGAATTCACTCTGCCTTCAAAAACCATAGAATCAAATTAACCCACTCATATAAGAGAGAGAGAAGGGGGTAGGCGCTATTCTTTTTTCAGAAAACAGACTTTTATGAATTGAAAGCACCTAATCACTGAGGGCTTGTGGTTCCCTGCAAAAAACTAGTTGTAATTCTTCTTTTACATCATAGAAGTTTAGGGTCCCTGACTGGAGTGACGCTAAGATTTGTCAGGCAATTACTTCTAAAGAGGACTTTGAAAGAATCTTGCCAACTAAATTAGTTTTAAGCACATATGCTCAAAGTGTAAATAAAAAAGAAACTGTCCAAAGTGCTCAGTATCAACCAATTCCAAACCCAGGGTTGGAGTGTTCAACAAAGCACAAGTTTTGGGAGAATTTTTACATCAAACAAAGACTGAAGAAGGAAAGAACATTCTAATCAGGATCTGCATATACAATCATGAAAGAAAAATTTGGACTGACAAAAGATTCCTGATTATTAATGACATTTGTTGATTTTAAATGCAGCTCTAAAATATCACCTGCTCTAATGTTCAATGATAGCTTACATCTAGTTACTCTGAGTTCTATTTTTATGTATATTATGTTATGGAAAAATCCAGTTTAAATCAGGAAGCTCAAGCCAAGGAGGGTGGGCTCCGCAGTGTAAGCGCTTGCAAAGCTCCCAAGCCCCACCTAATGACGGCACGCCGGGGGCTCTGGGGTGGTCTGGTATAGGGAATACATAATTGGAAGCTGAAACTTCAGAGACAAAATTGTGACACGGCTTACATTCAGAAAGCATCAAACCAACGATCAAACTTACCAAAGTAATTTTATCACAAGAGAAAAGTGATGAGGGAATAAGAAAAATAAATTTTTTAGGTTTTATTTCCCAACTATAAAAACAATATACACCAGCATAAAATTTCAAAAAACAGATGTGAAAAGATAAAGAAGGAGGTAAATATCATCCATAATGCCACCACTCAGAGATGCCTGCCCACTGCAGCTTGGTCTATAAATACATGCATTGCTATTTAAATGTATAAATAAGATGAGATCATACTACAGAGTACAAACTGTTTTGTAACCTTTTTTTCATGCAAAATCTAACGAGGGCCTTATTATTAATAAACACAGCATCAAGCCATCCTTTTTAAAGAGTCACATGGCATTCCATTGTATGACACAGCATGATTTAGTTAGACAAGGTCCTCAGGATAGTCATGTAATTATTGCTACTGATCATATTGTAAATATATCCTCATATATTCATGACTGCACATTCGCCTGATGATTTCCACAGGATAAATCCTCAGAAGTAGAGTGCTGGGTCACAAGCTGTTAACAAGTGTTACCAGAGTGCCACCAGAAACAAGTTGCAGTGAATAATCCCCACACTTGCAGTGTAGGGGAGACAGTGACTTCATTCCTGATGCCTTCACCAACACATCTTCGGAGGCAGGTTAGTGGCTGAGCAAACAGGTTCTACAGGTAGAATTCCATGGCCGGGTTCAAGTCCTAGGTGTGCTCTGGATTAGCTCTTGGGAAAGTTACTCAACATTTCTGCAGATTTCTGTAAAACAGGGATTCTATCATTATACTTACCTCAGAGGTTACTTTTAAGGATTCAGTGAGTTGCTACAACACCTACTACACTAGAGGTACTCAGTAAAAGTTTGCTCATGCTATATTAAATAGTGCCCCCCTGAGAGGTAGGTTAAAACAAATCTCATTTTTATTTTATTTGTATTTACTTGATTCTTACTGGGATTAATCATAGGTTCCCCTTAATTAATTTTTTAAACTATTTTAATTTCCTTTTTTTAAGTAATCAACTATATCATTTACAAACAATGATGATTTCTGTATCTTCCTGATTTATTTTTCCAGGATAATTACATTGGTTAGAGTCTCTAAACAAAGTTGAATAATATCAGTGATCACAAAGATCGTTACCTCCTTCATGACTTTATGGCAATGAAAGCTTTTTAAAGTATTTCAGAATGCAAAATTATAAAATGTGATAGCAACTTTTTCTATACATTTCCTTATAAAGTATTCTTTAAATATAAATTCTGCATTGTTTCTAAATTATGGCATCCTTTTGAGGAAAAAGCCTTCTCTTACATTTTAAACTGAAATAATCTTTATTAACTAAATTTGCACATACTTTCAGTAAAGAACACAGTAATGTTTTATACTAAGAATACAAAGTATAAAATAAAAATTACTATATTACTTAATTGTGAAGCAAAAGAAATTTGAAAGACAATAATGTTGTTTGTCTAATGATCCAAAATCAATTATTTCTGTTAAAGAATATATCTGAAAAATAACAGAAAAAGTTCGAACCACCATTTGCAGCCAAAAATATAAAGCCCTTTCATATTAAATGGTTACAATTCGATCTAGTATTTTTACTCCTTGAGTTTTCATCCAAAAACAGCATATAAATTTCAAAAGAATGATTCCATTTCTCACAATTCACCCTCCCTTACTTGTGTCCTCTGTAAAGGAGCCTGTATGATTGCTAGATAGAAAAGCCTTCAGTACAGATTAAGGCCCTAGTTGTTAATCCCCAAAATGAGGGCTAATCAAGTCACAGAACAGTTAGCTTGTTTTTTAAAAATTAAACAGAAAAGACACTTTGCTAAAACTCTACAATAAATCAAATATTCTGGAGGATCTTCCTAAGTCTTAACAAATACATAAGCCTGCTTGCGGACTTCCTGGGGTCTGTAAACCTAGAGACAAAATTATGAGGCAGAATAATAACACATTAACTGAGCATGTGAAATAGGCTGGACCCTAAGGTGTGAGCTTGTACTGACCACATCATCTCCTCTCCCCCATTCACCTTCCTCCAACAAGGAAAACATTGCCACCTCATTGGCTGCACATTGCCTTTGCGGCACAGTCTTCCAAAAGCACTCTATAAACAGACTCCAAATGGCTCTTTGGAAGTCATTACTGACCAGCTTTCCTCTGAGGAAAAACAGGGGAAATTTTAGGGCTGCAGGCACTGCAGACATAGTTTTGAACTTGGGCTGTTGAAAGACTGATCACTTGAGACCACAACAATCAGCAAATAAGAGTAACCATATCCCAGCATGTGGGAGAAGTAAAATGACACATATGACCAGATGGCCTTCCTATTTACCCTTCTGGGACACTTTCTCTGAAGAAGGCTGAGCATGGCTAAGATGTTCTGGATTTACTTTTCCACAGAATGTAAAATAAGGGAAGTTTACCAGGCAGAACACAATAATTTGACGAAACTAACCCTTGGAGTAGTTACAGCACTTTTCACTAAAAAAAAAAACATTTCAACTTTAAGCAACCTTAATTTTCCTAATGCTTTCATATACCAATACATTCTAAAATATGTATAGACTGCTCATTTGGAAGAGCCGAAAGATTCCTAAATAATAATAGGTTTATTGCTTATATATACTTATTCTCATTATCCATATTCCTATAAAAACTCCACGCAAAGAAGAAATACTTGAATAAAGCCTAAGAAACAGAATTCATCTGAAAGAGCATCAATAGTGCCTAAAGCAGAGATACAGCATGGAATCAAGAAATGAAATTCTAAATGTTGAATAGCTGACATGTTTGATAAGATATTAGATACACATCAGTCTCTACTCTGATTTCATAAAGCTTTGATCATGCCAAATTCCAATATTGACCACTGCTTCATTTTTACGCAGAATTTTACATCTAAAAGGCTCCCAGAAAGAATCTAGTCCAATCCTTTAACGTTTCAGTGATAACGCCAATTTGACTTGCTAATTGCTATACGACTTTTTCTTGCAAGGTCACACAGTTTGTAATAAATAGAATTATGGCCCAGATCTCTCAACTACATGCCCCACTACATGGCATTTTCCCTCTCAACTATGTTCCATGTAATGTCATCTTCCAAAGTTGTTCAATATATGCCATATAAAAAATCATTTTGAAAGACTTTCTTCTTAAAAAATTTATACTTTTTAAGAATGTGTGAGTCTCTCAAATATCTATCTACAGAATAATACATTCTACAAACTTGGTCAAAGAATTGAGAAATAATATCAATTGATTATCTCAACCTACTCACCATATTGTCCTATTCCTGACACTTCTATTAACTATTGACCTTATGCTCACCTCTTAACCACACTGGTCCCTGATTTCCTCACCTATGAAAATGGAAGAACATGATGGTGTAATCTTCAAGACATTTCCCAGCTTCACCAATTGTAAGTCTGTATGATGTGTTTACAAATCAGAATAATAAATGTTCCCTACTTTTGTCTTCCTTTCCCTTACAACAAACCTCTAAAAAGCACTACTACCATAAAACCTGGGGGAAAAAATACAGAAGCAGCCTATACTTAGGAAAACTGTCAAAATATGCCCAAGTGTTTATCACTAAAGTACATGGTATCTGATCCAAAGAATCAAAAGAGATGGTGCCCATAATTCTTTAAATCCACCAAAGTAGAATATATTGGGAACTGTTTCTCTTTCCTCTGCCCACTACCAGTTCCACTACATTATACACTTGAGCCAACCCAGTCTCTGACAGTGAAAGATCTTGTAAGGCTGTCTCTGGCTTGACCTGTTACACGCCACCAATGGGTAAAAATGTGTGACTTGGCATCGGTAGGTGCTGAAGCAAAT
This sequence comes from Helogale parvula, assembly GCA_004023845.1. Classification (NCBI taxonomy): domain Eukaryota; kingdom Metazoa; phylum Chordata; class Mammalia; order Carnivora; family Herpestidae; genus Helogale; species Helogale parvula. Next base: position 9,543 of record PJEM01013261.1, read on the forward strand.
GATACAAGGCTCTAAAAAAGCTCCAGAGCAAAAGCTCTGAAACCAGACGATAAAGATAACAAGAAATGTGAACACACTGACCCACTAACCATTAGCCAGATTACTAAGTACTAGGTATTCATTAAGCATTTATTCTATGTCCAGAACCACATCAGGCACTGCAGAATATAGAGAAATAGGAAAGACATGTTCTCTAGAAGCTTACATCCAGTTGGGGAGACAACATCACAAACACAATGGGACTACAAAATTTAAATGTTAAATTATGTATATGTAACAAAATTAAATGTTAAATTATGTATAAAAATGAGAGAGGAATTATAGTTCATTAAAAATGAAATGCAAAATACATTGGTCCAAAGAAAGAATAGAATTAGAAAGACAAGACATTTTCTTAGACTTTGGATTCTACTCAACACACCAAATTTTTCTTCAGTCCAAATTCTATTACATGATTCAATTGACAGTGACATTTCTGGATCCATTAATAGCATTTTCCAGAAAGCCATTTCCTTGTTTTGCCTTAATCAGGTCGTAGATGAATAGAATCTTAAATCTTAATATAATCACTACTTCCCACAAATATAACCAAAACACATTCCTGTTTTATTAATAGATCTTCCATTAAGGCCATTTACTTATAAAGCAGACAGTTTTGAATTTTTAGTAAATGATAAACCTGTAAATCTCTGAAGCAACTTCTAACCACCACCACCACCACCACAAGAAAGAAAGAAAGAAAGAAAGAAAGAAAGAAAGACATTAAGAAAGACAGAAAGAAAGACAGAAAGAAAGACAGAAAGACAGACAGAAAAAGAAAAGAAAAGCACTGAACAAAATGAAATGATCTTTCATCATCATGTTTAACAATTCTCAGTATTAATAAATATAAATCAGGTCAAAACAACTGTACTCTTTCATTTCAACATTAGAAATGTCTAAGGAGATCCAGTGGCGAGCAAACAGAAAGACTAGAAAATAAAATGTAAGAGAAAACCTTAAGAGAGTGGCCTAAGATGATAACCAAACAGGTGAGAACTCCAGATGAAGGAAACCAGCTCTCAGCTGCTCACTGTCCCCTGTTCAAAGGAGACTTCCCAACGAGACAGAGAGAACCCCCCAATCACACCAGCGGTGAAAGAAATTGCAATTTCTCCCATTCCCCAATGGTACTAATGCCAGGGCTTCTGAGTCCTGACAGAAGTTAGTTGCTAAGTAGCAATTAGTCATAGGGATCTGTAATAACCCAATTCTGTCTTCACTCATGACCACCACTGACACGCCAATAGCCCTGTGGGTACAGAAGGGGTGTCTCACCTTTTTCATGAGATTAGAATAAAATAAAAGCAGCAATTACCATAACTGATGTTCATTTTATTAGTGGTAACTGTTAGTATGAGTTTCTGAGAGATAAGTTCTCTAAAAAATAAGAGAGATGCCTTAGTGCCTCGAATATTTGGAATAGATTGAACTAGATCCAAAGCAGATTCATCACAAAGGTCAGACTGCACACCATCCCCCCCCCGCTACACACCACCACCACCACTCCTACAAAGTGGAAATTGGGGGACCTGGGTACCTCAGTCAGTTAAGCATTACACTCTTGATTTCAACACAGGTCATGATCTCACGGTTTGTGAGACCGAGTCCCATAACAGGCTCAGTGCTGTAAGCGCAGGATTCTCTCTCTCCCTCTCTCTCTGCCCTCTCCCTACATTCTCTCTTCTCTCTCTCAAAAAAAAAAAAAATACACACACACACACACACACAAAACAAACAAACAAACAAACAAACAAACAAAAACAGGTGGGATTTTAATAACAATCAAAGCTATGGGGCCATGCTTCTTCAGAATAGTAATATAGACTGTTATCGGTCTGCATTACAACAGTAGTCATTGCAGAGAGATAACGAATGTTTTTATTACTGCTTTAAACTTGATCATATAATATTTTATATTATAAAGTGAAGCCATTTCCAAGGTCCTTTTATTTTACTTTTAATCCATATCACAATCTCTTCTACCAACACTTTTGAAGAGGAATACTATAAAATTGCAACCCACTTCGGAAGCCCTTACCATCCCTATTGCCTCCAATTTCATTTTGGAGCTTTCCACATGAACATTAAGAAAATGGCACCCAAGAAAGCATATGTTGCCACATTATCACCAGCTGTTATTTACTGCCTTATCTAACTCCCCTTCAGGGCCTTTAAACATTACCCAGAATTCCCACCTGAAAAATTGCAAATATTATATAGGAAAGAAAGAATTTAATGTAGATGCAAAGCCAAATAATACTGGCGGGAGTTAGAATTACAACCTAAGCATCATCAGTGTCTTTGTTGTTTTGTTCTGTTTTACTAACCATGAATTTGGCTCCACCAAAATTAAGTAGACTCTATTTTCTTAAGAGATATCAAATGACAAGTTTTTGATGACTAAGCTCAGACATTCAAATGGACAGAGGTTTCTATTACAAAACTACCAAGCAATCAAGAAAAGGAAAAAGTCAAAGAAAAACCTGAAATATAATTCGAAGAATTTTACAAACAAGAGGCAAACACTGAACCTGTGATTATGTCACTTGCTATGCTCAAATCCGTAAGAATTCAAGGAGGGCAAAAGTAAGTGTCCTAACCGGGTTTTTTAATATGTATGCTAGGGAAGAGGAAGATAAACCTCCAAAGAGGATAAGATTACAAGTCTGTACAATATTTGCTTAACCAGGAAAATGGTAATTCAGGTATTTGCCTGTAATCCTAACACCGTCTACATATACTTCAATGGAGGATGAAAAACCCAAAGTACAGCTTTAGGAGTCAGTGTGTTTTCTTTCTTACTAACAAATTAAAGTATTTGGCAGAAATTTTTTCAAGCAGATGGATTGGAATATTTTGGGAAATGCTAAGGGGCCGATTTTTTATTGCTTTTTAGAATCTCAAGTTATAAAATAAGATTTTGGCTAAGCTAGTCTTCCAAATTCAGCAGTGTTTATTAAAGGCAACAGCCTTCAACTTTCTTATCTAGATTATCTGTGAAGCAATAGTTAGCTTTAATTAGGAAATCAAATTGAAATAATCAAAATAATGCTGGATTCAGTGTCTTTAGTCTTCTCCAAAAAGAAAAATAGACTTAAAAATAATCATGTGGGGGCAACCGGGTGACTCAGTCAGTTAAGTGTCAGACTTTTGCTCAAGTCATGATCTTGCAGTTCATGAGTTCAAGTCCCCGTCAGGCTCTGTGCTGACAGCTCAAAACCTGGAGCCTCCTTCAGATCTGTGTCTCCTTCTCTCTCTCTGCCTATTTCCCCCTTGCCCCCCCACACACACACTCTGTCTCTCTCTCAAAAATAAACATTAAAAAAATAATAATAATAAATAATCATGTGCCCAGGACAATATGGACCCAACTTTTACCATTCTTTTTAGGGTCCTCTTAAATCCACCCTTTCTTCTACTGCTTTTAAACCTAATTTTACTTTAAGGAACATGCCTTATCTTTTACTTAGCCCATGATAAAGATCAGCACATTTACCTACAAATACCTGTACTTACATTAAGCTCAAATGAACTCCTGTTTGCTAACTATGCCAAACCAATCCCTGGCCATCCTGGTTGACCACTGGTCCAAGCAGACATTAAGTAAAAAGAGCTGTGCAGTTTCTTGTTTGACATTACTTTTCTAGTGCATTGTGCAACTCCACTGCACATACAGAGAAATTATTCCTCTTTCCTTAGATCAATCATCTGGCCAATATTTATTGAACATCTGCTATGCACTTAGTCTTGCAAAGAATTACTTTTACAGGCTGTCCAAATAAACAGCTATGAAACTTTGCTCTCAGATCCAATCCCATAACTTTTTGACTGGCTCTCTAACACAGAAGCCTATAAAACTATTTTTTAGGAACTAGAAAGTTCATCTAAAGGCTAAGACTTCTCTTCACTACACCCACATAATATAAGAATCCAGTGATCAAGGACAAATGACTGTCCTGCCTCATCCATAAGTATGACAGTAATGGAAACCATGCTTTTCAAATCTATTATTTGGTTCCAGGGACTGGATCACCAGCTGGGAAGGGAGGGATCCCTTTATATGGTGCACTGGAGCTTGCTCTCAACTGGCTCAGGAACTGACTTTGTGCATCTCATCCTAACCTTCAGAGACTTCAAGTCGGCAGCCTGAGATGAGCCAGAAGGAAAGGTACTTACACCTCTGTGATTGGTTCCAAATAGTCCCCTCTCCAAGAAATCCAAGTCTATTCTGCTCCTGGATTCAGACAGTAAGAGTTTAGCTAGCAAGTGTTATCTTTTACATTAAGAATTCATCGCTTGCAAGAAACAGTAAGAACTAGTAAGAATAGAAAAGTCAAGATCCCCAGTCCTTGGGGAACTTCCAAAGCATTCAGAGGGTCAAGACAGAGGTAATGCTGTGAGGGGCAGGTATACAAAGTACTAGTAAAATTGGAAGGAAGGATCTAAATCAGTTAAAACTGTCAGGAAGACCTCAGAGACGAAGAGGGAATGAGATTTGAAGTAGATGTTACTAGACGGTGTGGTTTTGGTCAGCTGGCAAGACTGGAAACGGTCATCCCGAGGGGGATTACTGAATGGGCAGAGGAAGAGGTAAAACAGTTACGAGATGGGCCAGAAATGGACTTTTGGCCAATATGGGGAGGGATACTGGAAAGCTAAATAGGCAGAGGGAGCTACTGAAGTTCTGAGAAGACACTGATAGAGTAGTTTAGAAATATTCTTTCCAATTTTGCTCACCTCCTTGTTTTTATTATCTTTAATTCTTTTCGTTCTGACCTCCGATCATCTCAAACCCCCTAGTTTTCAGACTTGTTAGACTAGAACCATGCTAGCACTGAGCACAGCACCCTGGGATGTCACCTGGTAACCCTGAGCCACCTGCTGAGACCTAACAAGTAACAGCTAATGCCAGCTTCACCTCATAAAGCTTGTATGAACGGTTCCCATATAGTTTAGGAGAAATTTCAGCCTAACCTTTGTCTTCAGCAAGTGGTAAATTATTGGGATTTAAATGAAAGTGATTCTCATCTTCAACATTTACAAAAACTATGCATATCCATTCTTTAAGCCATTCACTGAGAACCCCCAAATGTCTCTTCCCATAGAAAACCATTTCCTCCTTATCTTTGCACCTTATAAATAATTCTGGCACAACTATTACTCTGAGCACTAACCTCTACAGACTGTAATCAAGCCGCCTGGGATAGGACGAGGCGGAAGGACTGGCAGGTGTGGGAGGGAGGGAGGGAGGCAGAACTACAACTTACAGATAACTTTCTCTGACCCTTTTGCAGACCCCAGTAAATCCTCACAGTAATCGTGTGAGACAGTAAGGCACTGAGACTTAGTTCACTTCCATGCTTTGTATAATTTTGGTTTCAATATCTGACTCCTCCCTTGGCTCTAAGGTCCCAGGAAAGGACTACTATGAGTGTGTACAACTCCATTCTGCTACATGCCCATAATGATACTCAGTAGAAAACTGATGAGTAAAAACAATGTCAGAAATGGTAATTAATTTTCCAGGCTAAAGTTGATAGGTTAAAATAATACTGGGTCTTAGCAATACAAATTATTTTAACACAGAAGAAAGAAAAGGGAAGATGTTCTCTTCACTTCTGAGCAAAATCCTTAATGCTCCCCTTATCCTACCTCCTATTTCCTCTTCTTACTAAATAAATTTCATGCTCCCCTAGTCTCCCGTATAGCCTCTCCAATCCAGGCTCAGCCTACTCTCTAAGTGACCCATGTTACAAAATTACCTTCTCTTTTCTTCCAAAAAAACTTCCATTTCCTTATAGAATAGCAGATAGCAACAAGTCTAATAATCATTAACACACAAATTATTAGTAGCCCCTTCACTCTCCTAGTTATTTCTTTAAAGAGACATGTTTAGATTAATTAAATGAACTAAAATGAACCTCTCATTGGTAGAGACTCAAACTGTACCGCACACGTACATATGGTACGTGTCAACACCCACCCACCCCCAGGCTTCAGTTACTTGGAGAGATTAGTGGAGGAGGGGCCCTTTCTGAGGTAGGTCAGCCCTGCCTGGGACTCTGGGGGTGGGGGTTATGTTTATTTTGAGAGAGAGAGAGTGTATATGCACATGTGGGCACACGAGTGGGAGTGGAAGGCAAAGAGAGAGGGAGAGAGAGAATCCCAAAATGACGCCATGCTGTCAGCACAGAGCCCAAAACCATGCTCAGACTCACAAACTGTGAGATGGTGACCTGAGTAGAAATCAAGAGTCAGACGCTTAACCGACTGAACCACCCAGGTGCCTCTGGATTCTGTGTTTAAAAGCAAAATATCTCAGGAAGCCTCGGTGGCTCAGTCAGTTGAGCGTTTGACTTTGACTCAGGTCATGATCTTGCAGTTTGTGGGTTTGAGCCCCACATCGGGCTTGCTGCTGTCAGCACAGAACCTGCTTCGGATTTCCGGTCTCCCTCTCTCTCTGTCCCTCTCCAGTTCCTGCGCACTCTCTCTCTCAAAAATAAATATTTTTTTTTAAATTTTAAGCAAAACTTTTCAAATTTCACTTGTTAAAATGCAGCCTCTAATTCAGTAGGATTGGGTGGAAGCTGAGAATCTGCGTTTCTAACAAACGACCAAGGGCCAGGGAGGCTGCCCAACAGCAGATCACACTTCACGTGGCACTGCTTTGAGCTGCTGCACTTTGTCACTGCTTGTGGTAATGCCTGCACTTCTCTGGCTACAGGTTTTCTAAATGTGTGAAGGTGTAAGATCTTTCAGAATAACTCTAGGATGGACAAGATCTGAACATTGGAAATTGGACTGGAAGAGGAAGAAAACAAAGGGCAGCATGGATACACGGCTCAGTACACAAATATCTAAAGCAAGCCTGTAGGTGTTCAGTGAGTTACAGACGACCTGGACTGTTGTTTCGTTCCTCCGCTTATCTGCCTCATCTTCCTTCCCAGTCCTTAGCAACCGAACGACAGCTTACACTGTAATGTGACCTTATAGGAGAAGCAATGACTTTTCTAAAGGAGAGAGTATGATATGATACCATATCAGGGTCACATGTGACAAGAAAAACATCTGTTTTACCTTTTTTTTTTTAATTCTTTATGTTTTTTATTTACTCTTGAGAGACAGAGAGAGACAGCACAAGCAGGGGAGGGTCAGAAGGAGAGGGGGACACAGAATCTGAAGCAGGCTCCAGGCTCTGAGCTAGCTGTCAGCACAGAGCCCGACATGGGGCTCGAACCCACGAACCGTGAGATCATGACCTGAGCCGAAGTCAGACACTCAACCAACTGAGCCACCCAGGCACCCCTGTTTTACCTTTTTTTTTTAATTGAAGGTCACTGAATCACTTTGTGTGTGTGTGTGTGTGTGTGTGTGTGTACAAGCATGTGAGACCAATTGAGAAAACTCAGAACAAAAAATTAAAAATTAAACAGAAAATTGGGCAAAATATATGAGTAAGCAATTTACAGAAAATGAAACCTAAATAGCCAAGAAACATATCATGAAAAGATAAATTAAAGCCATAATGAGATGCTATTTCACATTATTGCATGGCCTGACAATATTGCATAGCCTCACAAATGGAACTGGAAACCATTTTCCCCCAGTAAGAACTAAAAGCAATATTAATTGACCAAAAGTTCTATTCAAGCTACATTCATTTTGAAGTTTACTAGAAGCTATATCCTTCAAAAATGCCAAACTGGAATTAGTGTCACAGTGCAAAAAAAAAAAAAAAAAAACATTTAGGTGCAATGAATAACCTCTGCTTTCTAAACCAATGGTCTCTAAAGTGAAGTATGTTTGGGCTCAAGAAAAAATTAATAGAACTTTTTTCTCATAAAATCTTTTTGATTCCTAGGTTTTTGTCTGTTGTATAATATGCATAATAGATACAAGTATAAATTATTTACATTAATTATATAACATATAATTTACAATATTGTCCTGCATAGTGGTAAGTGTACATCATTTAAAAGTAAACTTTTACTGAGACACCTGGGTGGCTCAGTTGAGCATCTGACTTCGGCTCAGGTCATGATTTCATTCTTCATAGGTTCAAGTGTCACATCGGGCTTTATGCTGACAGCATAGAGCCTGCTTCAGATTCTGTCTCCCTCTCTCTCTCTCTACTGTCCCCTGCTTGTGTGTTCAGTCTCTCTCAAAAATAAATAAGCATTTAGAAAAAAATTTTTTAAATAAAAATAAACTTTACTGGCCAGGATACAAAATAAAGATTAAAAACCACTGTGCAAGATGACCATTAATTAACTTTAAAAAACACCCATCCAAGTAATCTACACCCAAACCCTAGAGGTTAAAAATAGAAATTTAGAAAAGGACTGGATTTTTAGGACAGAAATTATTAGTAGAAAATGTCCTACACTAGAAAATTACAACTTCAGTCTGATGGGTGCCTGGTTGGCTCAGTCAGTTAAGTGTCCAACTCTTGGTTTCCGCTCAGGTCATGATCTCACAGGTTGGGAGACTAAGCCCCATGTAAGGCTCATGGGGATTGTGGAGACTTGAGATTCTCTCTCTGCCTCTCTCTCTGCCCCTCTCCTGCTCGTGCGTGCGCTCTCACTCTCTCTCTCTCTCTCTCTCTCTCTCTGAAAATAAATAAATTCTGTCAGTGTTCTACAGATCAAATTTTATATCAGGCTTCATGATAAAGGTTGATATAAATGCCAACCAAGGCAACACCAGATCTGAATACATTAGTGTTGAATGTTTTGTTTTAAAAAGGGAAAAGAAACAGAAAGAAAATAAGTCATTTGAAAAACCCACATGGGAACAGGGCACAATCTAGGAAACTGAGTGCCACTCTTTAACATAAGAGCTAAATTAACATTCTCCAACTGCTTCCAGCTATTGATATTCATTGTGGAACAGGCAGGACATATTTAGAAAATGGCACATCACCAGAAAATGTGGGTGAGGGTGTGGGATTTTGCTTAATACAATGCAGCTAGAATCTTTCCAGAGCCAACTTCAGAAGCCAGAAAAGAAAATGTGTTGCACAAACCCTTTAGGTTGAAATGCAATCTTCCAACAAAATAAACTATATAAAATCAAGTAGTATCATCTTACTATAAATAATTGTTCAAAGAAGCTGCATTTTAAAATAAACTCCTTTGGGTGCCTGGGTGGCTCAGTCAGTTAACCATCTGACTCTCAGTTTTGGCTCAGGTCATGATCTCACGGTTCATGAGACAGTCTTGTGCGGGGCTCTGCACTGACAGCGTGGGGCCTGCTTGGGATTCTCTCTCTACCTTTCTCTCACTGTGTCCCTCCCCCACTTGTGCATGCTAAATAAATCAATGCCCTCTCTCAAAATATATAAACAGCTTCAAAAAAAAAATGAAATAAAATAAACTCTTTGGCCTTTAAGCTAGTGATCTTGGTTACTGCCAACTGAATTAATAATAAAAATGAAGCAGTTTTACTAAATGTATAATAAAAAATTTAAATATACCTTTTAATGCTATGAGATGACTATTTATGCACATGTATCATTTATCAGTTTAACAACAAACAAAGTAAGAAAGGGCACATTAGTCAGCTACATAAAGGCCTGTATTTTGGCAGAAGCAGAAATAGAGGTGGTTGGATACTACAAATATCATTAAGCCATACATTGAGGGAAATTAAGATATTTACTAGGAGAGTGTGTGTTTTGCTTTAATAATAATATTCTCACATCAAAAAAAAAAAGCCTTCTCAAAGAACCCTTTATGAGCACTCATTTGGACACTAACTTTGAAAGGCTCACCAAAGGGCACAGGCCCTAATCAGCACCAATTTATACAGATTTATACAGATTTTATTTATACAGATTTATACAATTTATGATATGGTGTAAGGGAGCTACATATCTCCACAAAGGTGCAAAGCTTAGACAGAAAGCTATCTGCCATTTCACATTTGATAACAGAAAAATTTACCAAACAAATTCCATCCTGTCTCCACTGTTGACTGCTCCTTTAGGATTTGCTTCCTACAAGATATATAATAGGATGTACAAGGTCATTTCAGGATAAATAAGGTTTTGATGAAAGCATTTGCTAAGATTTCTAATTTCTTCCTTCAAGTGCCTGAAACTAAGCAAATTAATCACTCTAACATCCAGGCTCTCCAAGCACAGACCCATTTATTAGAATATGTTCAATACAGAAACACGGTATGTATCGTGCTCCCATCCCGTAGAGTCAACCCCTTGGGCCTAGGGAGAGGGGACAAGCCATAGATGGGTGTCCACGGCTTACAAATTTCTCTGATGCACAACAGTGGCTTGGTCCATGGTCCCACGGTTCTGCCTTCCAGAGAGCATCAGTGACCAAAGTCTTTTCTCAGTGGTTCTCCCGAGAGGCTAGGAAGACCCCTCAGACAAACACCTCCCACGCAGTTTCGTAGCCCTGCTGTAGTTGAACAGTTCCTCCTTCAAACCAGGAGCAGAAATGAGGGTCTGTCCAGGTTGGACAGTTCCTAAATCTTTTCACCTTTTATGCTAGAATTCTCTCAACTGCAAATAATAAGAAGAAGGGGAGAAGCAGGGAAGGAGGAGAGAGGAGAGAGGAGACGAAGGGGAAGGGATCCAAAGCTGGATCCAGGAGACACCATCAGAACTTGATCCCTTTCTCTACATCTCTCACCTCTGCTTTTCTCTGCATGATCCTCATTTTCCAGCACGGTCTTACCTTAATAGTGACACGACGCCTGCCAGCAGCTTCAGGCTCACATCTTCCCAGCTTTGAAGTCCAGTGAAGAGGGAGCATCTCTTCTTAAAGAATTCCAATAACATTTCCAGAATGAAAATTTATCAGTTCTAATTGGCCTCTCTTGGGTTATGTGCTTATCCCAGGACCAATCGTGTGGCCTGGGAGGTACAAGGATTCCTACGATTGGCCCAGCCCAAATCAGATCCCCACCCCTGGCATCAGGAGGAAGAGAGGTTTCAAAAGGCAAACCAGGGTACTGCTACAGAAGAGGAACATTTCGGCAAGCCCACAGCTGATCTCCCACACTTTCCTAACCTAGGCCCCTTCAGCCTTTTTGTCAAGCAGAACCTCTCCACATGTTTCCCTGACACAGGAAAACCTCGGGTGATGTAGTAACCCTAGGGTCAAACAGCGTGGGCTCCATTTCTGGCTCTATCACTTCAGCAACTTGCACAATCTCTCTGCACCTCAATTTGTTCATCAAAAACAGGAGGGGGGAGCATGAGTGACACAGTCAGTTAATCGTCCAACTCTTGATTTCATCAGTTAATTGATTCATGCATTCGAGCCCTATGTCTGACTCCGTGCTGACAGGGCAGACCCTGCCTGGGATTCTTCCTCTCCCTCTCTCTCTGCCCCTCTCCTTCTCCCTCTCTCTCTCTCCCTCCCTCTCTCTCTTTCTGTCTCAAAAAAAAGTTAAAAAAAGGAAAAAAGGTAGGTGACAATAGCGCATCTAACATTAAGTTATTGGGACAAAACAATAAGATAACGCACGCAAAAGCCTTAACACAGTACCTGGCACAAAGTTATCTCTCGAAAAACAGTAGGTATTAATATTCAATGCCTCATTTTTGCTTATATCTGACATGTCTTACAAATGCAATTTATAAAAAGGTATCACTTAAGAAAACATATAAATATGGGGCATATCTGACAGTGTTTTCTCAGATTGTATTTCCTAATTTATTATCTCACCATCAGTGTATGAATGGGCCTATCTCACTTCATCTGTACTACACTGGGTATTATCCTTGTATCCTTCTTGCAGAGAGCTATTATGAAAAAATTCAGTTAACAATGATCAAAGCAGGTCTTTTTTAATCCATAAAACACTAAACACCTAAAAATCTAAAAATACAATAATTATCTTATAGTTTATCCAAAGTTCTCACTGGTTTCATATTGTGTCTATTATTTAATTTGGTTACTGATAAACCCAGAAAATAAAAAAGTACAGCTTAAAATTTGGAGTACATAGGAAAGCAGAATTCTAAACTATAAAAGACTGTGCTTATTCCCCTTGCAGGAAATACAAAAAATCTAGACAGAAATAATATCATGTCCTCAACTCATTAAAAGCAAAAGTTAATGGGTGGCTCAGTCGGTTAAGCATCCGACTTCAGCTCAGGTCATGATCTCATGGTTATGAGTTCAAGCCCCACATCGGACTCTGTGCCAACAGCTCGGAGCCTAGAGGTTGCTTAAGATTCTGTGTCTCTCCTTCCCTCTGCCCTTCCTCCACACTCTCTCTCTGTCTCTCTCTCTCTCAAAAATAAATAAACATATAAAAACAGCAAAAGCTAAGTAAATATAAAAAAAGCCCATATTTAACGTGTGGAAGAAAGTTATCATGAATATTTTTCCAGCAGTTGTGTGATAGGAGTTTTGGTCCATTCAACCCATCAAATTGCTGCTGTTAAAAAAATCAAACTCAATCTAAATTTCCTTATTAGAGCTAAAAATTAATAGACCATTTATAGGAAATCTTGCATGCTTTTAAAATAAAGAAAACACTCTGCTTTCTCAGCTTTCAAGTGTTTCAGGAGGAAAATTCTAAATGGGATGCATGCAAAATTCATTCATCTTCAAAATCCCTGCAAGTGTCCCAGGGGATTCATTCTCATTAGTGCCATAATTTAATACAAAGTCTATGCTATTAATTGGCTTTCCTTTAATTCTTTTCAAATATTTATTGTCAAAAATCCTGAATGAATGCTTCATATTTCTTTGAAATCTGAAGAAAATGGACAAGAAGACGCTAAGCTCCCACTGCCTGCTGATAATGTGAGAGGAGGGACTGCTGAGGACCACCACTGTCTTGCCAGGCGCTAACCATCTCAGAAAGGACACAAGTCTCGCTCATGAAACAAATGTCCAGTAAGACTTAGACAGTGGCTTCCGAGAAACAGAAGCAGTAGGAAATTAAAAAGGAGACATCGGAGTGTCCCTGGCATCAGGAGTGGCTCCGAGCAATGGGGAAACTTGACCTAGGCTCTGAAGAGCAGAACTTAAAAAGGCAGCATGGAGAAGGAAAAACTCCCCACAGAAACCCTGCACAATGCAAAACGGTTCTCGTAAAAACAGACCCACCCCCACAGACGTGTCTCCTGGCTGCTGGTATGGAATGTCCTCTCTTTTCCTACCGTTCAGGAACGGGAAAGGCGGATGGGACACTGCAGCCCCTGGTTTGGCTGCATACTTTAAGGCAAATCTGAACATGCCGTTGCTTATACCCACTAACCGTAATGGTTAAAAACGTACATCAGGGGAGTAATCACTGCTGTTGCTAGTATTATCACTATTCACTTTAACTTCACTCTCAAAGGCTGTTTTTTTACCTATCTCCCTAAACATTTTCATGAAGAATAGTATCAGAAAAAAATATGACAGAAGTACCAGAGGAGATCCCCACTCAAACCAGAAGAAGCAAGACAGTCCTGCAATTGAGAACAGGGAAGCCTAAAATATGAGAAAGTAGCAAGCTGCCTTCATCCCTACTTTCTCACTTCACTGGAAACGCTTACTGATTTGTATGGCTGAATTCAAACATTCACGGCATCTGTAGGGGCAGGCAAAAAGACAACCTCTAAGCTGTGGTATAAAATGTGGTCTCTTATAACAAACTTGATGATTACTGGATTTAGTCCTAATAGACAAATGGGGTCAGATAGCACCCATTAGAGGACTCACTAGACCCCCACTTAGTGAGAAGTAACACAGCCAATGTCAGGGCCAAAGAGGAGGGTACGTAATTCTAAAATGATTGAAAAGAGACCACAATATAGTACAGGATAAACTTATTCCACCAGCATATTATTGCTCAGGCTCAGAGCCCTGCCCCCCCCCCCACTTCTTATGTAATGGATAAAGAGGCAAAGGTACAGGAAACCAGCCACTGTGAGTACAGACACATTGGTGGTCGACCAAGGAAGTGAACCCAGGGCATTCAACATCATTACTAGCTCCATTTCCACCATACATTTTCCCCATCTCCATCAAGAGGAAGGTCGGAGTAAAATTTCAAAAGTATCTGCAGCCTTTTGCATAATACTCATCACTCCATTATAGAGCTAAGCCACAAGGAGCAGGAATTTACATTTGCCCACAAGACTGCCATGGTCAGCAAGGGGTTCTCAATCTGAACAGGACGCAGAACCGATGTCCGGGGGGAGCAGCTCTTCTTTGTGCAGGGACATCTCAAGAATTGCAGAGTGACTCCCGCTAAATCCCAGGACTGTCATCAAAATCAAAATTGTCCCAAGCTTGCCCCCTGACTGAAAATCACTGGGTCACTGAGCCACAGCTACTCCATTCCACTACCTGGGTCTCCATCCAATGCTTAACCAAGCACATTATGCTGTGTTCACACAGTGCGCAAGATTTCCAAGGACAGACTCGGGGCCTCTCTCCTTTTCCTCGACCAGCTCCCTCTTCCAGACTTCCTTATTTCCATAAATAGAAACCTGCCTCAAGAGCTTCAAGTTACCTTTGACTCTTCCTGCCATATTTTCTTTGTTATCCTGCCCTGACTTTCTACTCGTGCAGCAGTATTTCTGCTTGAAGGACTGAGGTAGTCTCTTAACTGGTCTCCTGTTTCAGTGCATCATGAACCTCCTCTAGTCTGTCTTAACTGCAGCTCTATCTGGATACTACCCATGCCAAGAAGTATTTCAAAGGCTCCTTGCTGCCTGCTAACTTAGATACCTGGCTCAGCATTTCCGATCTTTCACAACATGACCCCAAAGCTTTTTCCCACCACACCAACCATTACTCCCCCGCACATACCTATTCTCCAGTTTGTATTCTTCCCTAACCCTGTTCCTATCTCAGCCATCTGGTTCCCCATACGTCCCAATAAAAGAGATGGTCTGCCTGAAACATCTTCTTTTCCACATTTCTAGCAAATCACATCAGTTTTGGAGGTGCCATTCACAAAGCTTCTCCAACTTCCCCGACACAGAATATTTTTCTCTTTCATCCTCCCCCACACACACTGCTTTGTACTTTATTATCCTAATACACCTACTTGTGTACTCACTCATCCACTATAGTGAAACAGTGATGCATTTGGGTTGTTCCACCTGTGATAAAGGCCTGATTTCTGTCTGAGGACCAAGGACCTCCCCCCCGCAAGCAGCCCATTAGAATTGAATGAGCCCCCTCGTAGGCCCCCAGGATGGAGCAGCGGGCCAGGCGCAGGCAGGCTATACATTCCATCCTCGGCCACAGCCAGGCGCTCTGGGATGTGTACTTGACAAGATGGAGGCAGGGACTGGGAAAAAGCACTGAATCGGGAGAACGGAAAGCTGGACCGCCGCCACAGGACACAGAGGGGAAAGGTGAGAGACGCTCTCTGGCACCTGCATGGTGCCACACCACTCCTCAACCTTCCCCAGAGTTGTCAGTTACATGAATAAAAAGTATCCTTTTCCTGCTTAAGCAAGTTTGAGGCCCCTTACAACCAGAGCCCTATTTAAAACATCCTTTCTATCGTCTGCTGGCTCCTTAAGTGTCTGACTCTTCCCCTCCATGCATAGCTCAACTGGTACCTTATGTACATGTACAAAGACATATGTGCATTGTACTTAATAAGTACTTGTACTCAAGAAATGTTCCTGACATGCATTTAAGAATAAATATTTTAATCAGGAAGATATAATGGACTTAATTTTAGCCCTCTGCAGTCTCTCCAGTCATCCCCTTATCACTTGTAGTCAGTAGACACTGAAAAGCTTTCATTAGCAAGTTTCAGGAAGGCTTTTGCATTCATAATTAAGCTCCTCTGTGAAAACTCACCCCTGCTTTCAGGATTACTTAAGTACTAGTGGCATACGGCAAAGCAGGTGTTTGGCAGCAAATGTTTTTTAAAAGATCTTCTGAAGACCACAAATTTGTTTCTCATTCTAAAATTAGGCAGAATCTCACAATTTTAGTTTGGCTTCCCTGACCCTGTCAATTACATATTAATCTCATCCGATCCAGAAGCTACAGCCTCATTAGGTGCTGCTACGAGAGGTACAGTTATGCCTGATTTGTTCAAGGTCTGCGAAAGCTTCACCGTTGTTATTTGTGCCCAGGCTGTAAACGCTTTGGGAAAAGAAGTGCGTATGTGCCCTGCCCCACCGTGGTGTAGTGGACTCCCGTGGCAGACCCTCTCCTGGGAGACCTCTCCCGGTATTGCTACTTTCTGGGATTAACAGACCACAACTCAACTCAGCCCTCAGACTGGATGCTCAAAAACCTATTTGTGACACTCCGCCAAGCTGATGCATCTTCAGACGTGGGCTTTCATAAAATAAGCTTACAAGAACACAGAAAATCATAACGCCAATAAACTTAGTTTACAATAAAAGATAAGTATATTCATTAAATAGGAGGTATTAGAAAATATTAGGTATTAGAAAATTTAAAGTGCATCTGATTACTATGTTCTCTCCCATAGCTAAGCTCACTGAAGACAAATCATTATCATTAGATTGCTTTGGCAAACTGTGAAATCAAAGACTAAGGGATTTTTTTTAATGTTTTATTATTGAGAAAGAGAGAAACAGAGCATGAGTAGGGGAGGGGCAGACAGAGAGGGAGACACAGAATCAGAAGCAGGTTCCAGGCTCTGAGCTGTCAGCACAGATCCTGATGTGGGGCTCAAACCCACGAACCGTGAGATCACGACCTGAGCCAAAGCTGGATCCTCAATCGACTGAGCCACCCAGGTGCCCCAAGACTAAGGGATTTAGAAGTCCTTATGGATGTTCTTACCTCTGACAAGGCAGCTTAGAAGATGTTGTTCCCTAAATATTCCAAGTCAACTGACCATATTCCCTCCCCATGGAGAGAGCCAGCTGCACAATGACCAAATTCCCCCTTATTCCATATGCATTCAACTGCCCTCTTTCAAGGGCCAACTGCATAATTTGCAGGGCCCAATCCAAAAGAAAAATGTGGAGCTAATTCCTTGCTCAAAAAGTAGGATAGGAGCACCTACATGGCTCAGTCAGTTAAGCGTCTAACTTTGGCTCAGGTCATGATCATGGGGTTTGTGAGTTCGAGCCCTGCATTGGGCTCTGTGCTGACAGCTCAGAGCCTGGAGCCTGCTTTGGATTCTGTGTCTCCCTCTCTCTCCATTCCTTGCCTGCTCACACTCTGTCTCTGTCTCTCTCTCTCTAAAATAGATAAAGATTTAAAGAAAGGTAGGATAACAATGACACTAAAGGTACAGAAATATATTTTTCCTTTCTTCTGTGGTCTTTCTCTCTCCTGACCTGTCATGTTACTTTTTATTTGCTATTTAAGCAAATATGCCCCCTTGAGTACAGAGATACTTCCTGGGCCAGAACAGACGCTCACAGGAACCAGATAGCCCAGGGCCACGACTTGGTATAAGTGTGCCGCCCACTAACCAATGGGTTCCCCCTCCCACCAGCTGCTGGACTGACAGTGTCTAGGCCAGGGGAGGTGAAGTCAAGCCAGACAAGTCCCCTTGCTACAGCCCAACCCACTGCAGGCAGGCTACCCCAGGGATTGCAACATCTACAACATCTGCATTAGAACACACTCAGTACCTGAACTAGGAGTGGGTGAGGGGCACCAAGTCACCCACTGGAAGCATTAGAGCACCGCCAGCCCAAGGTGAAAATGACCAGCACCATGCCTCTCACCAAGACGCCATGGGGTGTGCATATTGTACCCTGACATTTCCTGCACCCAGACTCCCACAGGGGACAAAGGGTGATAGAGGTTACTTGATGGTCAGAGTGCAGGCAGGCCAAGCAGGACCAGAGTACCAGGGAGCAAAGGAGTGGCTACCAAATACGGAGAGGCAGGGCTCTGGGACATGCTCCATCGTCCCATCAGACTTCATTTACAAAAACACAAATTCAAAACCAAAATTATTAAAAATTTCAAATTAGCAGAGTGCTGGCTGGCTCAGACAGAGGAACATGCAACTCTTGATCACGGGTCGTGAGTCCCATGTTCGGTGGAGAGATTACTTAAATAAATAAAATTTCTTTTTAAAAAAAAGAATTTCAAAATAGCAACCAAAGAGCAGAGCCCTTCCTAGTGGTGTGCCTTGTGTGCCTGCACGAGTCATATACTCTCTTTCTCTTGCTTCTTATCTTCTAAATGTCACTGTGCGGTGACCTGGGCGCAGGTCACTGTGTATGCCATGGCTGCCACAAGCAAATACAGTCCAATTTTGCCTACATTTACAACTTGATAGCTTGCCTCAAGAAAAACAAGGTTCCCCATTAATTAACCTTTTTTTTTGTATGGGGGGGGTGTAGAGGGGCAGAAGGAGAGAGAGGGTGAGAGAGAGAGAAAGAGAGAGAGAGAGAGAGAGAGAGAGAGAGAGAGAGAGAGAGAGAGAATCTTAACCAGGCTCCACACTCAGTGTGGAGCCCAATACAGGGCTTGATCCCTCGATCCTGGGATCATGACCTGAGCCAACATCAGGCTCAACCAACTGAACCACCCAGATGCCCCTAAACAGGTATTTTAAAGACTAAGTAACTTCCACGTGTGTATTGATTTCATAATGGAACTAAAGGAAGCATTCTTAGTTTCCTCATTTCCAAGCCTTATACTGTAGCACTCAAATACTGACAATATGGACAACTGGCCAAGCACAGCTATAACCATGGATCGGAAACATGCCTTAAGAATGCATTTATCTTCATTAATTTATTCAGTAGATTTAATAAATCTTATGTGACTACATGCCAGGCATTATGCTAAGCTCTATGTTACAAAAATCAAGAATTATACAATCCCTTGAAGAGTCCACAAGTGAGTTGGAAAGACAGACATGAAAGTAGACCATTTGGCTTCATAAGTGTGTGGAATCATGTGCCCTGGAGACACAAGAGAGAGCAGGGCATCCAACAAAGCCAGGTGGGTTGGGGTGAAGGTTTTCCAACCTTTTTCATTGAGTCACAGGAACATTTTTTCCCAAGAAAATTGACAGCACCTTGGAGTTACAAACCTTTTCCTACAAGCTTTCAGAATCTACTATGTGAAACACACCACCACCTCTGAAGTATGAGAAGCAGTCTTGCTGACAAAACAAAAAAGAATCAAAACTCAAATCTATTCGGGTCTCCAAAATTCAACTAACAATTTATAAGAAAAAACAGGGTAACAGGGAAAGTATTAAACTAACACCAAGGGATGCATTCGGCAATGTCCAGACTATGGGGATACTCTAATAGGCCAAATCATTCCACTTATTCAACAGTTAAATTGTACGAAGAAAAAAAATAGAATGCTCATTAGACGAAAAGAGATTTACAAGATATTAACTGATGGTAGTGCATGGGCCTTGTGTGGAAGTGTTTTGTATCCTTGCAGAGGGAATGAAACATTATGACACTTTGGAGACAAAATATTTGATGAAATTAAGGAGCTCTTAGTGTTTTAAATTAACACTGGCATTGTAGGTATGGATAAGGAGACAAAAAAGTATAATGGCTATGGGTCCAAGCCTGGGGATTATATTCCCTGGTTTCAAATACCTCTTCTGAGACTGGACAGCAAAACGCTGAGTAAGATCCAATGGCTGCGTGTCCTCTAACACAAGAATTAATAATGGCACCCGCTTCATTAGTTGTTGGAGGACTGAGATGTAACATGAAAAGGTGTCTAGTCCACAGTAAGCATCCATCTTATGTTTATTGCTAGTAAGGTGATGAGGGACTTTTATTTTTAATATTTCTCTATTTTTGAGAGAAAGAGAGAACAAGAACAAGCAGGGGAGGGGCAAAGAGAAAGGGAGATAGGGAATCCGAAGCAGGCTCTGCATTGGCAGCACAGAGCCCAATGCGGGGCTCTAACTCACGAACTGTGAGATCATGACCTGAGCCAAAGATGGCCACCTAACCAACTAAACCACCCAGGTGCCCTGCTGAGGGACTTTTGATAAACCTCGCTATTGATTTCGCTCAGCCAAGCTACTCTAATCTCTGAACTAGGTTACTCCTCTTGAATTTTCCATATATAGCACCCTTACTAAGTGATCAAAATTTAGTTCTTTTAGAATTTGGGTTCAAAATTACTTCAGTCACAATTTTTCTCAAGCTGGTTCCCTCAGGCTGCCTCCCTCTTCATCATCACCTGCAGGACATCATTTAATAGGGGTGCCCCATTCACACCCACCATCCTTCCTTGCGTGCTGTCTCTATTCTGCATCTCCCCTCCCAGATGCCAAATTCACAAATCCCTGTGCCTTTCCTTTACTGCCCTATGGACTTGCCTAGTATATTCCCAGGAATTAAGTCATCTCCTCTGCTAACTCTCTTTGGGGAAAGCCTCTTCCAGCTCCTATATTCATGCGCTCATTCACCCCAGCAGGACCCAGGCAGCACCCTCCCAGCTGTGGCTATGGCAAGCTAATCCTTCCCCTTTCACTCCGGGTCTGTACTGGATGTCCTAGCACTCAACACACACAAATCACTGTTCGCTGCTGCTCGCAGCCTTCAGGCCACAAAAGCACCTGCCAAGTCTGAAAGTTCCTGTCCTCTGCAGCAATCCCGACCCTCTTTCTCTTCAGGGCAAACAACGACAGGACTCTTGCTGAATCCTTAGGACCAGAGATTACCTTAACACTGTTCCGATCCTTCAAGGCTAATGACTTGGTGTTTTGTACATTTAGGCACGAAAAAAAAAAAATCTTGATAAATTTTTATAATCCTTAAGAGCAGGGAAAAAGGCTGGTTTACATGTCAGGAGCCAGAGAAAAGAGAATACAAAGATTGGCTCAGGGAAACGAGTACAGAGAAGGTGCTACTGTTCTTAAAATCTGCTCCCTGCTCCCATCCCAAAAGAAAAAAAAGTCTAATTACTCCTGGCTTCTCAGTAATAGATCTGGGATGTTTGTCAGACTTGTGCTAATAATTAATATATAGGATTGTCAATAAACAGTTAAACCTCTCCAGGCCCCACCTTCCTCATCTGCAACCCAAAGATGTGAGATTACAGAATCTCTAAAAACCCTCCCATACTCTAAAGGTACGATTTCAAATGTAAAAGATAAAACTCCCAGACGCTGTGTCTAAAGCGATGGTACTCACAGTCACTATTTTCACAATAACCATTAACAAAAAATGCTTCATGACTACTAAATTGAACACTAATGTGAATACTAACATTTCCGTAAGTTCTAATGATAATACCTATGTTAGTTGCCTTATAGCAATTTAAATTGCCTGTACCAAAGTCATAGAGTATTAGTCTCACGTTATATAAAATAATAGTACCAATGTTAATGTTAATAGTTTATTAGCAACAGGGTCCAGCACACTTTCAAATACTAAATATGATCATTTATTCTAGCACTGTAGTTTGTACGTGGTAGCCAGCCCAATATCTGCTGAATTCGTTCATGTACTTAAGAATTCTGCCAGAGATGATACTTTGTTCAGGTTTTAGAGACTGCAGGACGATAAACTGAGATTGCCTTGGCTGAACTAGAGCATTGCTTTAGTCCCTCTTCTGTGTTCCTCTCTGTTCTTTGAAATTCAGGTATAAAACTGAGTTATCAGCCACTTTTGTTGAAGGCTGATCCACCTTAAACCCGCAGCTTGGAATGCAGCCAAGGTTATAAAAATTCATCTAGAAACAGAAACGTTTCCAGAGAACTGACAACAACTGAAATCAATGTTTATAAACAGAAATCACAAAATCACAGCCTGCACAGGAGCAGGACTTCAGCTCAGCATCCTGCCAGCTGCGACCTGTTTGGGGCCTACATTTACCTGCTCTGGAAACTCCATTACAATGAATCTAGTGGCCATGGCATAGAGAGGCAAGGGTTTGTAGGAGCCCCGGCAAAAATCTGCCCAAACTGTATGACAAGCAAAAGGTTAATCTCAAAATATTGTCAACCTAAAAATGTCCTCAGTCTTCTTCACAGAAGAAACACTCTTGGAAGTGTGGGAGGTGGGGCAACCACAACTTAGAGAGGCAGCATGCTCGTAATGGGGATCAAATCACAGCCTCTGTCTTAAAGTGTTTGGCATCTTGCTGCTGAAAGACAGAGTGGAAAAGAAATCTGGACACCTGGATTCAAGAGCCAGCCAGCCATTCAGAAGAAGTTCAAACAGTCACATCACTGCCCCGCTCTGGGCCTCATTGTCGTTATCACTGAAATGAGAGGACTGGACCACCAGAACTCTAAGGTTCCTTCTGCATCCAACATCTATGAATCTCTAACATTCATTCAAATATCTGGGTTACCAGCCCATTTCACCCTTCTACTTAGAAAAAACTCTGCCTCTCTCATCTACAATGCAATTAAAGTTTACATCAATTATTCTTCCTCATGCCCTTTCTTAAAGCCTCCCCATAAAACCCTCCAACATGTCTGCATGGCTGACTCCATGTCACCCTTCTGTGTGGCCCACCATGTGGCCACTCTCACCTCCCAAAAACCCCACTTTATCCTGTTTCAGGCAGCCTACCACATCTGATTCCTTTCAAAAATACAACTCCTTCACTTCAGGCATGTTTTTAGGAGTGGGCACACTATAAATAGTGTACATTGAAGTCAGTGGTCTATATCTAGATTCCCCATAGTCCTGTCCATCTTCAATCCTGTCTCAACAGTCAACTTACCTCAACTGTCCCCCAGCCACCTATCTTCGTAAATGAGCTCTTACTGAAACACAAACACTTGTATTCGTTTACATACTACGGCTGCTTTCTCACAACAATGGCAGAGTTTAGTAACTGCAACAGAGACAATATGGCTAGCAAGGGCTACGGTACTTAATATCTAGCCCTTTACAGAGGAAGTCTGCCAACTCCTGCCCTAAACGGCAAGCCTAGCACTAAGCTGAATTTCTAGAGATCCTCTGGATTTAAGGGGTCCTGAAGGAAGGATAATTAACAACTGCTGAAGAGCTACTATGTGCTGGCAACACGCTAGTTGTACCTCAGCAGTGATACTTACTGGAGGCCGCTAGACTGTACACCCCTTCAGGGCAGAAAATGAGGTTCTCTTTATTTTTCTTTCATTTATAGTTTATTGTCAAGTTGGTTTCCATATGACACCCAGTGCTCTTCCCCACAAGTGCCCTCCTCCATGACCATCACCCCTTCCCCTTTCCCCCTCTCGCTTCAGCCCAGTGAGATTCTCTTTATAACCTTACCTCCTAAAAACAACTGGCTGGTATCAGTCAATGGACACAGCAGACACTCAGTTTCCATTTGTTGACCTGAATTACAGGCGTTTAGGTCTTAGGATAATCTACAGGGAAACTGAAGTTCAGGTAAATGGCAGGAAAGGGTAGGAACCCCTGGTTGGTCAGCCTTTCTCCAATATTCCATAAGATCTGAGATAAGTCAGCAGTCTTCCTGGGAACCAAATTATTGTCACAACCACCTGAGAATGTGGGGCTGCTGTTAGCTTCCCAAATGCTTCTACCAAACTACAGTTATATCTCCAACTGTCACATGTAGCCACCAATCTCTGAGCACTTACTATGCACCAGGAAATATTCTATGTGCTTTGTAGATATTAACACCTTAAACCTTCACAAACCCATGAGTGGTACCACTGATTTTCTCATTTTCTGGATGATTAAATTGAGGCCCAAAGGATTTAAGAAACTTGTCTATGGTCATATAGCTAGCAGAGGGTGGAGCCAGGATTTAAACCCAAGATGTCAGACTCCAGAGTACCCCCTCTTAACCATCACCCTACACCACCTTGCTTCTATCATAATAGTTTTCTACAACTCAGCTCAAGACTCAGATCTTCCATAAAGACTTTATTTTTTTTAATGTTTATTTATTTTTGAGAGAGAAAGAGACAAAGCATAAGCAGGGGAGAGCCAGAGAGAGAGGGAGATGCAGAATCTGAAGCAGGATCCAGGCTCCGAGATGTCAGCACAGAGCCCAACATGAGTCTCAAACCCATGAACTATGAGATCATGACCTGAGGTGAAGTCGGACACTTAACCAACTGAGCCACCCAGGCGCCCCCATAAAAACTTTAAAATGAGAACATTTAATTCCATTTGTCCCCTTTATCCACCATATCATTCATTTATACTAAAAGTTATAGTAATGTATATATACTATATATTTTATATATACTTATATTACCTATAAGTATATACTTATATGTAAATGCATATGTATATATAAAGCATACACTTATAAGATATATAAGTATATAGTATATATATTTAAGTGTAAGTATATCGTATATATAGTTTAGACATTCGTCTATCTTCCACTTTATGCCATAAGCTTCTGTAAGGTAAAGATCATTTCTAAGGAGGTATAAGCCGAAGCACTTAAATAATAACAAACACTTATTCCTTTCTGCTCCACCACAAACGTTAAGAAAGAAAATTTCTTTTGGCAGTTTTCATTAGTTCAGTATTCAAGTATAAGAAGGGACAACTGAGCAAACTAAGCTTCTTTGCTGTTGTTAAGCATCAGGTTATATGGAAATATTTGGAGAAGGGAAGGTGGGCAGGATTTTATGGGAAGTTAGATCTGTTATGAAAGCTATTTTAAAGTACATTTATTTAATATAAAATGAATCAAAAACTCATTAAACAAGGTCCTATTTTCTTAAAGCTTATCTTGAAAATTTAGGGGCTACTGGCATTAGTTAGTGCCCAGCACTAACGTTAAAGCAGTGATTTGAAATATAACTCAACTCACAGACTAAACCTAGGAACCATTTTCTTTACAAATATGTCATTTATTTTAGAAAGCTAGAACTTTTGGACCATGGGACTAAAAACAGGAAAATGGAAGTTCAGGTTCCAGTTCTGTCAGTTACTAGCCAGGTGTATTTGAGCATATCACAGTCCCAACTGGTATTGATTTCCCTATCTTTAAAGATAGTATTCACTCTGCTTTCATTCTAGGGTTATAAATTTAATATTTATGAATGTCCTATAAATGTGATAATATGTTTACAAAATTCTGGTGTCTTACCCCTAGCATACATATAAGTAAGTTGAGGATATAATACAAACACTTGAGATACTTCATTATCAGTTATATCAGATGATTAAATAAAATTTTTTATTGTCTTTTACTTTTTTAATTTTTTTTAATGTTTATTTATTCTTGAGAGAGAGAGAGAGCAAGCGCATTTGGTGGGGAGGGGCAGAGAGAGAGGGAGACACAGAATCTAAAGCAGGCTCCAGGCCCTGAGCTGTCAGCACAGCGCCCGATGCAAGGCTCAAACCCACGAGCTGCAAGATCATGACCTGAGTTGAAGCCAGGTGCCCAACAGACTGAGCCACCCAAGCGCCCCTTTTTTATTGTCTTTTAAAACATGGCCAGAGCAAAATGTGTTCGTAAATAAGCAATTTATATATTACAACAATGGCATCATTTTTGTGACTCGCACTATATGTTTTCGTATTATTTTAACAGCAAGTACACCTACTATCACAGAGTATGAGGGATGATCTTATGAAAACTGAGCTAATTTTCTATTGTTTTTAAAATACATAGTTGTAAGTACAGAATTACCTTGCATGCTCTTCATAAATTTTCAATCCAGGTAAGCTTACAGTGTGTTTTTAGACTGGTTGTTTAACTTTTCAAATTTAATGAACCCCATTTTATCTAAACCTAAAAATATACTGAGCATCTATAATGGTAGAACACATCCAAACTATTTCAAGCAACTTGGCTACTAGACAGAGTCTTGAAGCAATTTAGGATGTGACTCAATCTGGTCATCCAACATATTGACACATTTGCCAAGGGCCCCATTCACTCATTCAAGCACACAGCAAGCACCCGTTACATGGAAGGTGCTGGGCAGCACTGGGGAGACCTGAAATTCCAGCAGGACACCCTTCTCACCATCAAGGAGCCCACAAGCCAGTGTATCGACAACTTGAGCTGGCGTAATGGAGTAAGTCCTCCATAGATCCCCTGGAGCAAGGAGGAGAGCACAATCATCTCAGGGGTGGCACTAATTGTAATGACATTAGAATAAATGCACTGCATGCCTGAGCACACCCAAAGTGCTCTCACGTCACTTTCATGTCTCAGGAAAGGAAGAGATATAACAAACTAATAAGCAAAGTCAGGAAAAGAAATCCGTGTTTTCATATATTATTTAAAATGCCTATCCTGTCCTTTGTCTGGAGACCTATTTCACATGTACATTAACATGTATTTAAAATGACCTAACAGGCAAAATCTTTAAGAATAAATTTAATTCTTATTACACTTCAGTCTGAGGCCTCTTAGGTTGAAGCCACTTGACCTTAGGGAAAACAGATTCTTAAATAAAATCAGGCTAGTAGCCAGAAGAAATTCAAGGAAGGAAAAAAAAATACAAACAAATCAATAACATGTATATTGAACTTGAATGGAGGAGAAGGTCTTTAAAGCACAAAGTTCATCTTACTCAAAGAGCCAAAGTCTTTTACTGATAAAATTTACTGATTACTTCCAACTTCAGCATTATTAAGATGATATCATTTTCTGGACAAAGTAAGAGACCAATCAGTTTACAATTTTGTGTTACATTCTCAAACTCAAGGCCTTTTAACATATGAATATATGATGAATTAAAATCTAATATGGTGACTAAAAGCATGTTCTTTGAAGACGAGCAGCCCTGATTTGCATCCCAACTTTGCAATATATGAGCTGTGTGGCTCTAGGCAAAGCCCGTAAGCGCTCGGAGCCTCGATGTTCCTCATTGGCGAATAGTGGTAACTGCATCCACTACACTTTATAAGGATTACATGAAATAAAACGAGAGTACTTAAGCACAGTGCCTATCACTTAGTAACTGCTAAATAAATGTTCATTACATTAATAAAGTTTCACATCAGTTTAGCATTCAGCCAGAGGCTCAGCTTCACAAAACAGGTCTGCTATGCAAATCAAGAGCTAATTACAAAAAGCTCTTCAGCTACAAGCTTCTTTATAATTCCCTATTAAGAAGCAAAATGGTAAGATGCTACTAATTTTTCTTTTGAAATCAGTTAAGTACTTAAAAGATTTTTTTTAAAGTGAAGCTAATTATAGCCTCAAGAGATAAACTTTTCTCTGAAGCAAAAATGAGATACCCAGGCCAGTTGTTCTGGATAGTCTGGTTTTCCAAAGAATATATGAAAATTCCAACTTTCAGGGCACCTGGGTGGCTCAGTTGGTTGAGTGTCCGACTTTGCCTCAGGTCATAATCTCACGGTTTGTGAGTTCAAGCCCTGCGTCGGGTTCTGTGCTAACAGTTCAGAGCCTAGACCCCACTTAGGATTCTGTGCCTCATTCTCTCTCTGCCCCTCCCCCACTTGTGCTCTGTCTCTGTCTCTCAAAAATAATAAATGTAAAAAAAGTGTAAGAAAATAAAAAGAAAACTCCAACTTTCAAAAACCCTACTTTGTTCTACAATTTCCTATCACCATCATCTGATATTAGATTGCACACACAGGTATAAGGGCTTGGGATTTGACAAGCTTCTCATCTCGGCAAGCCCTAACTCATAGGGCTTTTGTGGGGATTAAATGAGATAGTGAGAATAAAGTACTTCACATAATGCTTGAAACAATGTACCAGGAAGCACCTGATTGATGTAGCTATTACTCAAATTATTAATGGTTCAAATCTTTCCTTATTAATTGAAGGGCAGATACAAACTGCATCTACTAGTCTCAATAGTTCTGGAAAACATAGATCCTGAACTGGGTAAAGGCCATGAAGAATTATGGTATTACTTTTAAGCAAGTTCTTTCTTATCAACACACCTGCACACATTCTAGATTAAATATTCCAGCAAGAATGCCAATACCATTATGAATGTTGAAATGGCATCTGGAGCCTCTGCATTTTCCTAACAGACATTTTTGGTCACCAATCCACAAATTTTAAGCTGGTGATTATTTGATATTTGTTGGGCTCTGTGCGAGGTTCAGTGTATTAGTCCAAACAAGTATACGACCTTCCTGTATGTGTGCACAAAGCCGGACGTGTGCGAGGCAGTGGTTCCCATCCTGGCTGCTTGTAAGAAGCAGCTGGGGGACTCTTGGGACATATGACCCCAGGCTCTCAGACCAACTGACACCGAGGGTCTGGGATGGGGCCTGGGCATCTGTAGTATTTTGTTTGTTTTTAATTTTCCCAGGTGGTATTAATACACAGTGAAAAGAGAGAACCACAGGTGTAAGGAGAAATAAGAGAAGCAGTCAAGAAAATTCTGGAAGGAAAGACAAGGCCAGTTCGTGGGAAGCTCTAGTTTGTCCAATTACAGATTTAAAAGGTGACTGGGAAATCTGAAGAGAGAAACACAATTACACACAACACAATTAAGCACAGCCCCGAACTAATCACAGCCTCCAAAAAGACAAGACTCTATTTATTACTAAATAGAAGTCCTGGAGAGTGTCAAATTTTGGAATAACTTAATTCCAGAACAAACTAAAAAGGAAACTAAAAAATTCATAAAGGAATTGTAGTAGCCTTCTAGAAGGGAGAGGGGACCTACGAACTAATCTCCCAAGGAGGTCACATTCACTTCCTTTTGGAGTTGCACACAGGCCATTCATGACACGTCCAGAATGCATAGGAAGGCCACAAAAAAGGCAGAAAATAAAGTCATTCCGCAAGCATCAAAGCCTTGCTCACTTCATCACAGCACATCCAGGCTTCATGAAATACGG
The DNA here is from genome assembly GCA_004023845.1 of Helogale parvula. Classification (NCBI taxonomy): domain Eukaryota; kingdom Metazoa; phylum Chordata; class Mammalia; order Carnivora; family Herpestidae; genus Helogale; species Helogale parvula. The sequence continues at coordinate 38,230 of PJEM01013261.1, forward strand.
ATGAGAGCAGAGGATTTATTCTGGCAAAATGAAAGCAGGTAGCCAGCCTGGTAAGCAGCAGTCAGAGTGGCTACCTGCTTCCGAAGAGGTAGGAGCAGATGTAGAAAAGCATGATCGGCCCCATCATCGGCAAGGAAATGAGCAATCATCAGTCATTTGCAGCCCCAGTGCTAAGGCCCTCTTAGGGAAAGCAGGGGTTAGGCAGTCTATTTGTTACAACCTCACAGACGAGAAGTCACAACAGTATTCAGAAGACTATACAACAGAACAACCTATGTGTGAGTCACAACTCTCAGCCCACCCAGTATCCATAGGAAGATGAGGGTTAGGATGGGCCCCTCTCCGCCATGGGCACTTGCATGCCTCAGGGCCCTACTGTGCTGGGGGTGAGGGAGCGCTGGGCTCCCTCCTGAGGAAGAGGAGTGTTCCTAGACTTGAGGACACAGGATAAGCTTTTCTTAGAATATCTCTGGTCAATTATTACTCTAATTTTGAAGCATATCACCCAATGCCCTTCCCTTTGGTAAAAAACATGTAACATAAAATTTACCACCTCAACCACTTTTTTCTACATTTATTTATTTTTGAGAGACAGAAAGGGACAGAGCGTGAACAGGGAAGGGACAGAGAGAGAGGGGGACACAGAATCCAAAGCAGCATCCAGAGCCTGACGTGGGGCTCAAACCCATGAACCGTGAAATCACGACCTGAGCTAAAGTCGAATGCTCAGCCGACTGAGCCACTCAGGTGCCCCCACCTCAACCATTTTTAAGTATTCAGTACAGTAGTGTTAACTACATGCACATTACCCTACAACATATCTCTAGAACTTTTATACCTTGTGAAAGATACTGAAACCCTGTACTCACTGAACAGAAATTCCCCTTTTCACCCTGTTCCCAGGCCCAAGAAACCACCATTCCACTTTCTAAGAGTTTGACTACTTTAGATGCCTCATAAAAGTGGAATCACGCAGTATGTGTCCTTCTATAGCCAGTTTGTTACACTTAGCATAGTGTCCTCAAGGCTCATCCATGCTGGAGTATGTGACAGGATTCCCTCCCCTTTCAAGACTAAATAATATACCATTGTATGTATACACCAAACAAATAAGCAGGTTGTTCCTACCTCTTGACCACTACGAAAATGCTACAATAAACAAGGGTGTGAAATATTTCGTTAAGATCCTGTTTTCAATTTTGGGGACATACACCCAGGAGTGGGACCATGGGATCATACAGTAGTTCTATTTTTATTTTTTTGGGGAATCATTATACTGTTTTCCATAGTAGCTGCACAATTCTGCATTCCTACTAGCAGTGCACAAGGGCTCCAATGTCTCCACACCCTCACCAATACTTGACATTTCCTATTTTTTTATAATGGCCATGATAACAAGCATGAGGTGATATTTCATGTTGTTTTGACGTGCATTTCCCTGATAATTAGTGAAACTGAGTATCTTTTCATATGCCTGTTGGCCATGTGTGTATCTTTCCTGGAGAAATGTTTATACAAGATTAACATTTTCCTTTTTAAATTAGATTGTTTTTTTTGTTTTAAATTGTAAGAGTTCTTTATATATTCTGGACATTAATCCCCTATCAAATATAAGGTTTGCAAATATCGTATCGGATTCAGTAAGGTGTCTTATCACTCTGGCCCTTTTGCTGTATAGAAGTTTTTAAGTTTGGTGGAGTCTCATTTGTCTCTTTTTGCTTTTGTTGCCTGTGCCTTTGGTGTCATGTAAAAAAAAAAAAAATTCCCAAATCCAATTATCATGAGGCTTTTTCCCTATGTTTTCTTCCAGGAGCTTTATAGTTTCAGGGTTACACTTAGGTCTTTAATCCACTTTGAGTTAACTTTTGTATATAGTGTAAGATAAGGTTCAACTTCTTGTATATGTGCATATCCAGTTTTCCCAGCACCATTTGTTGAAAAAATACACTGAATATTTCCCAGCACCATTTGTTGAATAAAGGCACTCAAATGCTTTTTGAATGAATGAATGCGTGCATGCACGAATGAATGAATTGTTCTGTGTCTTGATGAACTTACATCATAATTAACTAGTTGGTCCAGTTAATAAGCAAATAAGCACAAAAATCACTACAGGGCAAAATGATAAATGATACAACAGGGCTGTGGCCACAGTTATAGGAGCACTGAGGTATACAATAATATTCAACATGTTAGGTCACTTCTTCCAGAAGAGATAGTGCCCACTCGGAGAATTTTTCTTGTTAATGTTTATTTATTTTTGAGAGAGAAGGCACATACAGGGGAGAGAGCACCCAAAGAGGGCTCTGCGCTGACAGCAGTAAGCCTGATGCAGGGCTCGAACTTACAAACTGTGAGATCATGAACTGAGCTGAAGTCAGAAACTTAATTAACTGAGCCACCCAAGCACCCCCTACTTGGGAGTCTTAAATAAGAACCACAAGAAGATAGCCAGGTAAAGAAGCAAATGAAGAACAATTATGAGAAGCAATGGGATTGCCAAAATCAAATCCACAAACAAAAACAAAGGAATAAGAAAGTATGGCTTGTTCAGGAAACTGTAATTGTTCATCTACGAGGGAAGGTAAGAATGAGTGTGGTGCTTGTGCATCTGTATGTGTGACGGTAACAGTGAGTGTGGTGCTTGTGCATCTGTGTGTGCATGGACGAGAATGTGCAAATGTGATCTGAGGATGACATGTGGGGCAAAACAACAACCACAAAGCTGATGAGGCATGAAAAAGTCAAATCATAGAGGGCTCTGAATGTACCTTCCAGTTTCAACTTCATCTTGAAAACCACATGAGTGTTTGAGGGAGTGAAGCATGAAAGTTACACATTAAGTGTGGTAAACAGTCCTCTGGCTGCACTTTGGGTGGGTGACAAAACTGGAAGTTGCTAGAGGTTCTGTGGGTCTGACTCAAGCCAGCCTGGGAGGAGTTGGGCCTGCGGAGGGCAGAATTACCAGTATTAAGGAAGAAGAGCCAACAGGGCCCAGCGAGTGAGTGATTAAGTGTGGTGACAGAGAGAAGGAAAAGTCTAGACATGTCTTCGTTTTCTGAAGATCAAGATCACAAGAGAAAGAGCAGTTAGAGAAAACAGAAGAAAATGAGAGTTCCATTCGGGGCACACTGAGCGTGAAGATTTGTAAAACACCAAAGTGGAGGTCTCCAGAGAAAGTACAGCTCAGAGAAACTGAGTTGGGAGCAGAGCACAGAGTTGAAACTAAGAAGAGAAAAAGATCAGGTCAAGGACACAGAAGAGGAGAGAACATCAGTATGTAACAAGGGATTGAGGAAGATGTGTCTGGGAAAAAGACACAGTAAGATGATAAGGAAAATAAGATGACTTATCACCATAAAAACGAAGGTTTTAAAAACTAATTAATTTTTTTAAATTTTAAATGAGTTTTAAAAAGAAAAATGTGATCTAAAACATAAGAAAGGAAGCTACTTAGAAAGTAAAAGACCAGTAAATAAGTAAAAAGTAGAAATTCCCAAAGCATGGGAAGCACAGGAAGATAAACCCCTTGTCAGTTCAGAACTATCTCTCATCATACCACATTCTCCGTATTTCTTACCAAGGTCAAATACAGCATATACCATTTCCCCACCTATATCACACATAATTAGCGTCAGAAACATGGCAATTCTTGTGGATTCTGTAAAAGGTGTGGTGATATTCTAGATCAAGATTCTGGCACCATGGCTTCGATGG
>PJEM01013262.1:0-41770 GCA_004023845.1 Helogale parvula
GATCCATTCATCAGGTGATGGACATTTGGCTATGGTTGACAGTGCTGCTATGAACATTGGGGTACATGTGCCCCTATGTGTCAGCACTTCCGTATCCCTTGGATAAATCCCTAGCAGTGCTATTGCTGGGTTATAGGGGAGTTCTAACGATAGTTTTTTGAGGAACCTCCACACTGTTTTCCAGAGCGGCTGCACCAGTTTACATTCCCACTAACAGTGTAGAAATGGAAAAACATTCCATGCTCATGGATTGGAAGAATAAACATTATGAAAATGTCATTACTACCCAAAGCAATCTACACATTCAATGCAATCCCCGTCAAAATTGCACCAGCGTTCTTCTCAAAGCTAGAACAAGCTATCTTCAAATTCATATGGAACCACAAAAGACCTCGAATAGCCAAAGTAATATTGAAGAAGAAAACCAAAATTGTAGGCATCACAATCTCAGACTTTAGCCTCTGCTACAAAGCTGTCATCATCAAGACAGCATGGTATTGGCACAAAAACAGACACATAGACCAATGGAATAGAATGGAAAGCCCAGAATTAGGCCCCACAAATGTACGGCCAATTAATTTTTGACAAAGCAGGAAACAGTATCCAATGGAAAAAAGGCAGCCTCTTTAGCAGGTGGTGCTGAAAGAACTGGATAGCAACATGCAGAAGAATGAAACTAGACCACTTTCTTATACCATACACAAAAAAATAAACTCAAAATGGCTGAAGGACCTGAATGTGAGAGAGGAAACCATCAAAACCCTCGAGGAGAAAGTAGGAAACAGCTTCCTTGATCTCAACTGCAGCAATTTCCTACCTGACACATCCCCAAAGGGAAGGGAAATGAAAGCAAAAATGAACTATTGGGACCTCATCAAGATAAAAAGCTTCTGCACTGGAAAGGAAACAATCAAGAAAACTAATAGGCAACAGACAGAATGGGAAACGATAGTTGCAAATGACATCTCAGATAAAGGGCTAGTATCCAAAATCTACAAGGAACTCACCAAACTCCACACCCGAAAAAAGAGTCTGTTTCTTGATCTGTTAAAACTTGGAGGTTTTATAAAGTACAAATACTCTTATACGTTATATATTATTTAAAGGAAATTCTCCTTTGTGTCAAAATAATTTATTAAAAGATACATAGTTATAATCTGGACAAAGCCATTTTATTGCATTTTTAGATTTTCTTTCTGAACTGAAAAATAGATATGTGATTTCGCTTTCTGTCAAGCACACTAACTTTGATATATATGCTTCTAAGTAAGAATTTGAAAAAAATGTGCATTCTTCTTACTGCTACAGAATAACCAAAATTAGCAAGCAATCCACTTTAGCACTAAACACTTTCCTGATGGATGTCAGGCTACATTAAATCAAACTATAAAATGGTGAGCAACTGCTGTTGTATCCATAAATAATTTTTTCTTAAGCTTCTCCCATTCATATCTCCGCTGACAATTACGTCACAAGGAATCTGACTCAACATATCTGTTTACTCGCTTCAGCTTCTTCTGGTTCCCCTGGACCTCCCCTGAACACCCACACATAACTTTGCCCTTGCTATGGAAAAAAGATTGTCCTGGCTTTCTAGAGAGATAGAGGACAATAAACAATGGAGAACTTTTTATATCATCCAGCATAGGCACAGAAATGAATCCATCAACACTCGATTCTTTAAAATGAACCTAATGTTTATTTTTTCAAATAAGTCTCAATTTTAATAAAATCCCCTACACATACATTTACTTCTGAAGATTGATATAACACATCAAAAAATTGTATTACAATTCCAATTTTTAAAGAGTCATTGTTTATTTATTTTTTGAGTTGATTTTTTCCCTTTTTAAATATAAATTTTAGTTTGTTAACATATGTGCTATTTTGGTTTCAGGAGTAGAATTCAGTGATTCATCACTAACATAACAATAACCAGTGCTCATCACAACAAGTGCCCTCCATCTACATTTCCTTCACTGTACAGAAGCTTTTTATCTTGATGAGATCCCAATTTAGCCCATCTAGCCCATCCCATGCCTCCCTCCCTCCATCAACCCATAGTTTGTTCTCTATCATTAAGAGTCTCTTGTGGTTTGTTTTCCTCTCTTTTTTCCCCACATTCCATATGTTCATCTGTTTTGTTTCTTAAATTCCACATATGAGTGAAATCATATGGTATTTGTTTTTCCCTGATTGACTTATTTCGCTTAGAATAATACATTCTACCTCTGTCCACATCACTGCAACTGGCAAGATTTCATTCTTTTTGATAGCTGAGTACGTGTGTGTGTGTATGTGTGTGTATGTGTGTGTGTGTGTGTGTGTATATATATATATATATATATATATATATATATATCTTCTTTATCCAATACATCTTCTTTATCCAATCATCAGTCTATGGACGTTTGAGCTTTCTCCATAGTTTGACTACTGTTAATATTGCTGCTATAAACATTGGAGTGCATGCATCCCTTCAAAACTGTGCTTTTTGTATCCTTTCAGTAAATACATAATAGTGCAATTGCTGAAGCATAGGGTAGTTCTATTTTTAGTTTCTTGAGGAACCTCCATACTGTCCTCCAGAGTAGCTGCATCAGTTTGCATTACCACCATCAGTGCAAGAGGGTTCCCGTTTCTCTGCATCTTTGCCAACACCTGTTGTTTCCTGTGTTGTTAATCTTAGCTAATCTGACGAGTATGAGGTGATATTTCATTGTGGTTTTGACTTGCAATTCCCTGATGATGAGTGACGTTGAGCATCTTTTCATGTGTCTGTTAGCCATCCAGATATCTTCTTTGGAAAGTGTCTATTCATGCCTTCTGCCTACTCCTTAACTGGGTTATTTATTTTTGGGGGTGTTGGGTTTGATAAGTTCTTTATAGATTTTGGATACTAACCCTTTATCAGATATGTCATTTGCAAATATCTTCTCCCATTCTGTAGGCTGCATTTTAGTTTTGTGGATGATTTCCTTCACTGTACAGAAGCTTTTTATCTTGATGAGGTCCCAATAGTTCATATTTGTGTTTGTTTCCTTTGCCTTTGGAGTCCTGTCTAGTAAGAAGTTGCTCCAGTTCAAGTCAAAGACTTTTCCGCATGTTTTCTCCTCTATGATTTTGATGGTTTCCTGTCTCACATGTCAGTCTTTCATCCATTTTGAATTTATTTTTGTGTAGATATAAGAATGATCTATTTCATTCTTCTGCATGTCACTGTCCAGTTTTCCCAACACCATTTGCTGAAAAGACTATCTTTTTTACCATTGGATATTCTTCCTCCTTTGTCAAAGATTAGTTGACCTTATAACTGTGGGTTCATTTCCATTCTGTTTCATTTATCTACGTGTCTGTTTTTGTGCCAGTACTATACTGTCTTATGATTTTACCGCTTTGTAATAGAGCTCGAAATCCAAAATAGTATGCCTCCAGTTTAGTTTTTCTTTTTCAGGATTGCTTTGGCTATTCGAGGTCTTTGGGGTTCCATACAAATTTTAGAATTGTTTGTTCTAGCTCTGCAAAAACTGCTGGTTGTATGTTGATAGGGATTGATAGGATTTTGATAGGATTAAATGTGCAGATTGCTTTGGGTACTATGGACATTTTAACAATGTTTGTTCTTCCAATACATGAGCATGGATGTTTTTCTATTGATTTATGTCCTCTTCAATTTCTTCCATAGTATTAATAAACCCAATGTTTAAATATTCACCACTTGTTACCATATAACCTTATAAATCAAAATTATCATGCTAAACCATTTTGATTGAAGTTTTTGAGTGTATGTCCTCATGTAACACAAATTAAAATCAGATCATTGTATTCAAAGCAGTCAGTTGTCTTTAGGCATTTGTGGATGAATTCTGAAAAACTCTGGTAACAATATTGCAAATAATATTAGACAGAATAATCTTCCATACATAAACTTTCTCCCATAGTAGTTGAAAATAAACAAAAATTTAGAGTTCATTCCCTTGTTAGAGCCCATGAATCAGCAAGAAATTGATCAGAGACTCAGATGCAAGGCGGCAAGGGGCATTTATTGTCAGGTCAAACTTCCAGCACGCTGGGTCAACCACTTACAAAATGGTGACCCGGAGTTGGCTCGCAGGCCTCTTTCAAAGGGTTTCAGGGGATATTCATCAGTGGTTTAGAAGATTTTTTTACATGATTGGTTACCCCCTATGTAAGATTCGTGTGGCTTTTGTTTATTGGTTAGTCGGCAGAGGGTATTAGTGGGGAGAGTTTTTTTTTCTCCCCAAACCTGTTTGTGTAGTTATCTCACATACCATATTTTATGGTTTTTCCTGGAACTTTATGTGGGGTTAAAGTTTCCAGTAAGCTTAGTCATGTTAGACAAAATGGAGGGCATAGTTAAAATGGAGTTAGTTTGGCTAAGCTACAGTGGGGCTAAGCAGAGCAGAATTCTACTGAATCGTCTAAGCTTTTGTCTGGGTCCTTCATTCCCCCCCTTGAGTTTTAGCACATCTCAATTCCTTGAGATGTATCAGCACCATAGTCTATGGTGGTCTCATATGGATCGGGGGTAGATTTTACCTGGACATACTGGGATCCATCACTGACCATGAGCTGGACAGTGGAGATGCGTTCTTTAATAAACTCAACAAGAGTGTTAAGGATACAGAGACCACAAGTAAGCAACAGGAGGAGTATGATTAACGGACCTACCAATGCTGAGACGAGGGTAGTTAACAGCAGGGACCAGTTGAGTACGGATTCATACCAGGACTGGGATTTTTCCTTTTCTAGCTTTCTCTCATGTAACGTTTTTTTTTTAATAACTCATAGATTCTTTTACAACTCCTGAATAGTCTGTATAGAAGCAGCATTCTTCTCCGAGAGCTGCACAGAATCCCCCTTGTTGGAGAAACAATGTCTAGGCTCCTTCTATTCCTGTAAGTGTGGGATAGATGTTTTGATTTCCTGTAAGTCTGCATCGATGGCTAGATGCAGGCTATTGTAGTTTTGGTCCTGGAGAACTAGGGCACTAGCTCCGGTACCTATTGCCCCTGCTACCCCTATTCCCAGGAGGGAGGAGAGCAGGATGGCAGTGGCAATTTCTCTTTTTCCTCGTACTAAGGAGAGGGTTCTAGGTTCCCAGAGGGTTATCATTTGCTCCTCAGTATGATGTGAGACATGCGGTATGAGCAGGATTAGTAGACAGAAATCATTAATTATATTTAGAACTTGAGTGTGTCCGCAGGGGGTTAGGCCTGTGGTGCAGGCCCATCAAGTATTTTCAGGTGGAACTAGGTAGCCCGGCATCTGGTAATTTAGGCTTTTGTTACAGAGGTTTGTATGTGTTGGAGGGGGAGTTCCAACACATCGCCCCTGGCCAGAAACTGGAAGTAGAGTCCCATTGAGGAAATCCATCGGCAGGAAGAAGGCTGTTCAGCTAGGGTAATATGGGAAGGGGTGATGGGGGCTGCCACAGCATCATAATAGGGGGGTTTAGAGTTAAGACATAACCAACAATGGTTTGTCAGATCTGGCCGGGAGGAGTTTAGAACTAGGATGGTAGCATTTAGCAAGGCAAGGGGATGTGGGTGGGCCATGGGTATATCCTCTTTTGGCTGGAGAGTTGGTGGACATGTAGTTGAGGCTCTTTTCATAAGGACTAGGACTTTATTGGGACTAATCCGGAAGGAGCCCGATACTGGACTATTCGCTGAACTGTAAAGAGTGCACCTGGATCTCGATATCCCAATCTGGTCCTTTGAAAAACGCGGACACCCCATAAGAGTCCCCTCCCCAGGGGCTATCCTTTTTCCCTCGTTCAATAAACTTAAGGGTCACTGGGTTGCATTTACTTTTAGTGGCACAAGGTGGAAGCTTTGGGCTTCATTTGAGAGTGATGAGGTCAATCTTGTAAGGGGCTTCCCACCAAATATAACCAGTAGACACACAGTCCCAGGAGGCACAGTAGAAGGAATTTTCTCCCCCACAATGTTTTTGGCGGACCTTGTCTGAAACGTGTCCAGGGCACACATAAAAGTGATGTTTTTGTATAAAAGCATCATCCCAGGTTAACTGGAATAAATCCCCCAGATCAAATGCTCAGTCAAGGAAGTAGGTGGAGGGTGAAGAGGTCTGGGAGGTTGAATTTAAGATTTCCCCCGCGGCTATGTTAATTATCTGCCAGGTAACAATGGCAGGCTGATAAGGGTTGATTTCTCCCTTTGTTTCTCCTGGGGAGAGGGCTAGGGCTAGTAAGAGGCTTAGGGTGGCTAAGAGCGATATCGTCTTCTCTTTAGTGGATCCTTAGGGTGTGGTCAGGTCTTCCATTGATGTGGTTGCTTTCTGGTGTCCTGTTGGGGCCTCTCGCCGGGCAGCAGCTTTACTTGGGAGTGATGTATCCAAGTGTGGATGCCATCCACCCTCACAGCCTCGGGGTGGTCAGGATCACGGTGTGGGGGCCCTTCCAACAAGGAGTCAGAGTTTCTTTTTGGTGTCTGTGAACCCAAACCAGGTCACCTGGCTCAAACCCGTGTGGATCAACCGGAGGCAGTTCATAAATGCGTCAGAGTTGGGGATAAAGGCTATCTTGAGTTCGTTGGAGAGCCTGGACTGAGCGGAGGAATCTGGAAACATTAGGTTCTCCTAAAAGCTGAGTTTGAATCTTAGGGAGTATGGGTGGGGGTTTCCCACAGAGGATCTCATAGGGAGTGAATCCCTCCTCATAAGGGGAATTTCAAACCCGTAAGAGAGCATAGGGTAGGAGGGCCATCCAGTCTCCACCAGTTTCTAAGGTTAATTTTGTTAGGGTCCTTTTTAGAGTTCTATTCATCCTTTCTACCTGGCCTGAACTATGGGGGCGGTAAACAGTATAATTTCCAATTTACCCCCAAGGCTGTTACCAGTCCTTGTATTACCTGAGAGATGAACACAGGTCCATTGACCCTAAGGCAATGGGGCAGCCAGACCTGGGGATGATGTCTTCCAGCAGTATCTTAGCCACAGTGGATGCAGTTTCCATCTTGGTGGGGAAGGCCTCAGGCCACCCTGAGAAGGTGTCTATGGACACTAGTAAATATTTATACTCACATCGCCCCGGTTTTATTTCTGTGAAGTCTACCTCCCAGTGGGTTCCTGATAGTAGAGCCCTTTCCCGTTTTCCTTCTGGGGGCCCCCCGTGAACCCTTAAGGTTGACAATTTGGCAAGCCTTACAATTGGAGGCAATTTCCTTGACCATTTGGCCAAGACTGAATATTTTAAGGTTGCTGTTTGCAATAAGTACTCTAGTTCTTCTGGTCCCTAAATGAGTAGTGCTGTGTATGTCCGTCAGGTGTTATCTGGCCACCTTGTCTGGCAGTATAGTGTGGCCTTCTGTGGTGTATCTCCATCCTGTGGCCTTGGTGTAGGCATTTGTCAATGTGTTGAAATTTATATCATTTTGGTCGGAGGACTCAGGTCTGTCAGGGAGGACCCAGCTGGGGACTGCCAAGAGGATTTTTCCTGACAGGGCTGCCTCTCTAGCGGCCAAGTCTACCAGTTGGTTCCCTTGGGCTTCAGGAGAGTCCCCTTTTTGATGGCCCGAGCAATGGATTATTGCAAGTTTTCAAGATAGCCATAAGGCTTCTAGAAGTTGTAGGACCTCAGTTTTATTTTTAATTTCTTTACCCTCTGCAGTTAATAGGCCTCATTCATAATATATAGCTCCATGAACATGAGCCGTTGCAAAGGCATACTGGCTATCAGTATAGATATTAACAATTTTATCCTTGCTCATGGTTAGTGCATGTGTGAGAGCGATAAGTTCTGCTTTTTGCACCGATGTCCTGGCTGGTAAGGCCGTGGACCAACAAACCTCCGTGAGGGTGGTGACGGCTGCCTCTGCCCTCCTCATACCTTGTTCTATGAAGCTGCTCCCATCCGTGTAGAGGCTGGTGTTTGGGTGGGGCCAGGGAGATCTGGCCTGAGGCCTTGGATGGCATCTAGGACCTCAGAGCAGTGGTGAAGAATGTCTTCCAACGAATTGGGAAGGAGGGTAGCTGGGTTAAGGGCAGCAGGCACCAGAAACTTAATTCTTGGTGGGTTTAGGAGTAATGCCTGGTAGTGGGTGAGTCGAGCATTTGAGATCCACAGGTCAGGTGGATTCTTTAATATCCCCTCTATGGCATGAGGGGTGGTTACAGTTACCTCTTGACCCAGGGTTAGTTTATCGGCATCCTTTACCAAGAGAACCATGGAGGCAATTATGCGAAGACATGGGGGCATCTTGCTGCTACCAACTCCAGTTTCTTTGAGAGGAAAGCCACTGGTCGCTTCCAGGGACCCAAAGTCTGAGTTAAGACCCCCTTAGCAATTCCCTTTTTTTCATCCAAGAATAAATAAAAGGGTTTATGCATATCGTGTAGGGCTAGGGCGGGAGCCTGGAGGAGAGCCTTTTTTAGTTGGTCAGAGGCTGACTCCTATTCAGGGGTGCAATGAAAGTCATGGTCTGATCCTCTAGTTGCCTCGTATAGAGGTCGGGCAATTTCAGCAAACCCAGGTATCCAGAATCTACAGAAGCCCACTGTGCCCAGAAATTCTCGTATTTGTAGTCTCATTTGGGGTGGGGGAATGCTCATGATTCTTTTCTGTCTTGTAGGTGATAGCTTATGAAGGCCCCCCTTGCGTATATACCCCATGTAGGTCACCCCTGGCTGGCAGATTTGGGCCTTTTTCACAGACACTTTGTATCCTAACCCAGACAGAGTTTTTAATAGGCCTTCTGTAGCCATTTGACACAGTTCTAGGCTTGAGGAAGCCAGTAATATGTCATCTACATATTGAAGAAGGCTTACCGTGGTATGTTCTCGACGGAACTCACCTAGGTCCTCACGGAGTGCTTCGTCGAAGATGGTTGGTGAGTTTTTGAATCCCTGTGGCAGTTGGGTCCAGGTGAGTTGTTCGTTGAAACCTCTTTCAGGATCCCTCCATTCAAACTCGAAAAGAGGTTGGGTGGCTGGTGCTAGGCGGAGGCTGAAGAAGGCATCCTTCAAGTCTAGCACCGTTTACACTTGGTGGTCAGGTGACAAGGAGCTTAGAAGGGTGTACGGGTTTGGCACCGTCGGATGCATGTCCTCAGTCCAAGAATTTACTTCCCATAAGTCCTGGACTGGTCGGTAGTCGTTTGTCCCTGGCTTTTTGACTGGTAGCAGGGGAGTGTTTCAGGCTGATCTGCATGGCGTTAAGATGCCGTGATCCCATAGCTGCCGGATATGGGGAGTGATTCCCTCCTTTGCCTCGAGAGGCATATTGTTGCACTCGGGCAGAAGTAGCTCCGGGTTTTAAAGTCACCAGGATTGGAGCTCGATGTTTTGCCATTCCTGGAGGGTTATCTTTGGCCCATACTTCTGGGATTGTTAGCCTTAGGTTTTGTAAAAGATTTTGGGTCTCCACAGGGGGAGACATGAAGAAGTGATACTCATCTTCAAGTCTCATGGTCAAGATAACTGGGGGGTCTGCAGGGCTCCTTTTAATAGTTGCTCCTTCAGGGCCAAAACATATTTGGGCCTTCATTTTGGACTGCAGGTTGCACCCCAAAAGGGGGTAAGGACATTTGTGGATGACCATGAAAGAATGGGTCACTAGATGGTTACCCAGGTCAACCTTCCTTTGGGTGGTCCAGGGATATATGTTCATCCCTGTTGCTCCCTGTATCCATGCTCGGTTTTTGCTCAGGGGACCCAGGGGCTGTTTTAGGACCAAATGTTCTGCTTCCGTGCCAGCCAGAAAGTGGATGTTCTTTCCCTCCACTTTTAGGGTTACCCAGGGCTCAAGGAGGGAGGTTGAACCCCGTCCCCCTCAGTCATTTAGTCCAGCCAGGTCTTACACTTTTTTTGGTGGCCTCGGGTTATGGGGGCATTCGTTTTTCCAACATCCATGCTTCTTACAGTATGCACATACATCTCCGGGAAGGGGTGACCTTCCTTTTCCCAGAAATGGTGTGCCTCCTGTGCGAGGTCCCTCCCTTGGGCCCATTCCTTTGCTCTTGGCCCAGGGCTCTGATTTGCCCTTGCCTAGCCCTGCTGCCAAAAGGACTTTTGCTAGTCCCCAGGTTTGCCAGTCTTCCGGAGTATCTCAGTTGTTATAAACCTTTGTAGCTACTGCTACGAGCTTACTGAGTACTTCCCCCTCAAAGCCTTCAAGTTTTTGAAGTTTTTTTCTAATATCAGGAGCCAATTGGTTAACAAACGAGAGATTGATTGCAATTCAATTTTCCTCAGCCATAGGGTCTAAGGGAGTATACACCCAGTAAGCCTCCAGTAGGTGCTCAAGGAAAGCCCCTGGCGATTCATCCTTTCCCTGTAAGACTTCACTGACCTTACTCAAATTGGTGGGGCGCCTGGCGGCTGCCCTGAGACCCACCATAAGAACCTGGCGGTAGACCTTCAGTCGAGTTGTGGTCCCAGTCTGGCGCGAGAACGAATATCGCGTCCACCTCGTCCTGTGAGCGCCTCTCCAATCAACCGGCTGTGTTCCTAAGTAAGACCTGACCCAAACAATCTGCTCCAGGGGTCTCCGATCAAGACCCCCGATCCTGGTATCTCTCGCAGCGATCCGAGTCACCGCACCAAATGTTAGAGCCCGTGAATCGGCGAGAAATTAATCAGAGACTCTCGGATGCAAGGCAGCCAGGGGCGTTTATTGTCAGGTCAAACTTTCAGCATTCTGGGGCAACCACTTACAAAATGGCGACCCCGGAGTCGGCTCGCAGGCCTCTTTCAAAGGGTTTCAGGGGATATTCATCGGCAGTTTAGGAGATTTTTTTTTACATGATTTGTAAGACCCTATGTAAGACCCGTGTGGCTTTTGTTTATTGGTTAGTCAGCGGAGGGTGTTCGTAGGGAGAGTTTTTTTCTCCCTAAACCTGTTTGTGTAGTTATTGCACATACCATATTTATGGTTTTTCCTGGAACTTTATGTGGGGTTAAAGTTTCCAGTAAGCTTAGTCATGTTAGACAAAATGGAGGGTATAGTTAAAATGGAGTTAGGGGGGCCTGGGTGGCTCAGTTGGTTAAGCATCTGGCTTCGGCTCAGGTCATGATCTCAGGGCTCGTGGGTTCAAGCCCGGATTCAGGCTCTGTGCTGACAGCTCAAAGCCTGGAGCCTGCTTCGGATTCTGTGTCTCCCTCTCTCTCTGACCCTCCCCTGCTCCCACCGTCTCTCTCTGTCTCTCAAAAATAAATAAAAGACATAAAAAATAAAAATAAAAAATAAAATGGAGTTAGTCTGGCTAAGCCGCAGTGAGGCTAAGCAGAGCAGAATTCTACTAAATCATCTGAGCTTTTGTTTGAGTCCTTCATCCTTAAATTATGTATTTCGTCATTCACTGAGTACCTTTGGTCAAACACCTTGAAATTAGTAAGTGAATATCTAAGGAATAGCTTAGCCACTAGTGGAGAATATTAATAATTTATATTAATGTTATTTTCCTAAGCTTTATGAAAAATTCATGTGCATTACAACATATATGCACATTCTAAAATATAATGTGCTTTATTTTAATGTCAATTTTATTATTAGCAGGGATCCAAGGGATTTTATAAATGCAACTGGTTCGACTGGGTGATAATCTACACTTAAATTTTTTTATTCCAAGCATTTCTTAACTGATGGATGTGGCTATCTCGCTCTCTCCGGGTCGCGCCCCCCTACCCCCCGCGGTGCCCCCCCCCTTCCCCCGGGCGCTCTCCCGGGGGGCCAGACCTCAGAGGCGTCAGACAAGGGAAAGACATTCCTAGGGAATGGGCCCGCTCTTCTGGTCCCTCAGGCCCCACCTGCTCCTGCCCTACCTGGGGCCGTGAGGGCGGGGCGGGGCTGGGCGGACTCTGGCCTGACTCCGCCCTCCTGTCGCTCAGCCTCTTGGAGCGCCCACTGGACCAGGGTCCACGTCCGGGGGCCTCTCCCAGCTGCGTGGGTGGGGAAGACAGGTGGGCCCCATCGCTGTCCCTGATCACGGATGCTTAGCGATGTCCTGTGCACGCCAACTGCTGCCACCCTGCTGCCGCAGACCTTCCTCCCCCTCCCCCAGCCTCTGGCAGCCCCTGCTGGGGACAAATCAGGTGGGGGTGTGGCGTCCTTGCTGAGAAAGCCTTCCCTGAAGATCCGAGAAGAAAAAATAAATAAATAAATAAATAAATAAATAAAAATAAAAATTAAATTTCAAACATAAAACAAAAGAGAGAGTGGTAAATTAACCTCCTTATTTGTCAACATGCTTAATGCTTAAATTATTCCAGTTGGGTCATATGTACCCCCCCCAAAAAAGCACCCATTCCAGGTTTTTTCTACATTTCTGCAAATATGATTGCCTGCCTACTCAAGACTCTGATTTTTATTAAAACATACCCATTTCATGCTCAAAATATCATGTGCTATCTTATCACGTCAAAAAATTTCTTCATTCATTCCACGCATATGCATTTTGAGTTGACTAAGTGCTGGGCACAGTTCAAGCCACTGGGCATATGCGGGAAAAGTGAATGGTCTATGTTGTAGTGGATCTTATATTCTAGGGAGAGAAGAATGTTAGAGATGTTCAACAAATATATATTTCTGGTACTAAGTTATTAAGAAAACTGAAAGATGGGAGAAATATTTGACTTAAATGCTACACAATATTGTAAAAGCACAATATTCAAATGCTGACATATGACATATCTACTCTTCAAATATATCCATTCAAATAATTGCATTAGTCATAGGTCTGTTACATTATTATTGTCCAGTGAGCCCACACTCTTCAAGACTTCTGAATTTACTGTCTTAAATTTAAATACTTCTTTTGATATTTCATAGACTTTTGATATTCCAGTAATAAAGTTCAACCATTAAGAAATGTGCACAGAGTATGTATATAACATTATTTTTAAAACTTTCTCAAAATAATTTTAATCTAAATATATCATTATATGAAATAAACATTATTGAATCATTTCATCAAATGTGTTATATCAAAAATAACTGTCACCATCTTAATAGAATATTCTATACAATTTAGGGGGGAGAATAACCATACAATTCAATATCTAAATGAGGACATTTTTAAGAGATAAAGAGGCTGCATTGGTAAATTAAATCAAGGAAATTGGTTTAAGTCAGGATTTGCCTGGGCACATGATTTTGTAAGGACGCAGGTCTAAACCAAACTGACTCCATGACAGGCTTCAAGTTTCCCTCTGACCTTGGAGGCCTAAGTGTCAGTTTCTCAGAATCATTGGACAATAGACGGGCACACATTGCCCAAGGCAGGAGGGACCACTCTTGTAACATCCAATCAGGAAAGGCCAGCTAACAAGCTTAACATTTCCAAGGGCAGGCCTAGAGATAGAAGCTATAGATAATCACTTATTGCTTAAGGCTAGTTACACCCTAGTGAGGGTCCTGGGTCCTGGGTCCACTCTGTAATTGGTTAATACTCTAAATGTTGTGATTGGATCACTATACCTGTGTCATAATTTCCTGTAACTCCCCCTTCCCAAACCCATAAAGGCCCTACTCCCCCTTTGTTCGGGGCTCTCAGCATGAATCCACTGCGTTGGTGAAATCTGTGAGCCCGAGCTTATAAGCCCGTAATAATAAATGCCCTTTACTTTTGCATGTGTGACTTGGTCTCCCTGGTGGTCTCTGGTTTGGGGGGACGATATGGAAATCTTGGGCATAACAATATCTATGGGTCACTTTAAGCAATCTTATTTCTAAATAGCTCTTTCCCAAACTTAAACTTCCCAAACTTAAACTTCTACCTCTACCTCTCTTCTAAGCTCCAGGATTCTTTTTTTTTTTTTAAGTTTATTTGTTCATTGAAAGAGAGAGAGAGTGGGGCGGGGGAGAAGGGGACAGAGAGAAGGGGAGAGAGAAAATCCCAAGCAGGCTCCATGCCCAGCACAGAGCAGGACACAGGGCTTGATCTCATAAACCTTGAGATCATGACCTGAGCAGAAATCAAGGATTGGACACTCAGCTGACTGAACCACCCAGGTGCCCCTAAGCTCTAGGATTTTGTACCTCATTGTCCGTTCCTCCTTGGATGTTGAGTAGGCAGCTCAAACTTAGCACTTCCAAAATCAAACTCTTGATAATGCACCATACATGCTTCCACTGCGGGCTTTCCCTGCAGCAAACCTTCCAGTTGTCCCCAATAAAAGCACTGGTGTCAGGTTGGTTCTCAGGCCTACAATCTCTAAGGAGGTGTGATGAGCCTTAGGCTCTTACTGGTATGTTGTCTGAGATTTCTTTTCTTTTCTTTTTTATTTATTTAATTTTTTTTGGAGGGAGAGAGAGAGAGCAGGGGAGGAGCAGAGGCAGAGAGAGAGAGAATCTCAAGAAAGCTCCACGTTTACCATGGAAACCAACACTGGGCTTCATCCTACAACCTTGGGATCATGACTTGAGCAGAAATCAAAAGTTGGTTGCTCAATGGACTGAGCTACCCAGGTGCACCTGAGATTTCAGATTAGAGTGCTGAATGAGAAAGTTCCAGCAGGAGGAACTCCATGAACCCACTGCTTAATGGTAAAACCATAAGTGATAAAAATGATTTAAAAATTTTTTAAACCTCTCGAAGTTGTCTTACACATACATATCTAAGGAAGAAACATTTATTCAAGAGAAATGTGTTAAAACTCAGTTAATGCAGTGAGAGTCTATGGCACGTGAGCCACAAACTGCTCTCCCTCCTGCTACGCTTCCTGAGTGTGACTAGAGACGGATGCTTCTGTCTTCAGTTCTCAGTCAAATGTTGCCATGTCTCCCCAGGAGGCACAGGCTGCCAAGATTTATCATCCTGACCAGTACAAGTGGCAGAGGCTAAATTCCCAGTGAGTGTGGCCAACAGGTTGAAACTTAAACTCTAAAAACCACAAAATATTGTTGAAAGAAATGATAAAATTTGTAAATAAGTGGAAAATCATCCATGTTCATGGGTCAGAGGACTTAATGGATCCTCAAATGGATCTGCAGATGCAATGTAATCTCTGCCAAAGTCCCATGTAACTTCTTTGTAGAAATTAACAAGCTGATATTAAAATTCATGTGCATAGGATCAAAAAGAATAAAATTTTGCCATTTGCAACTATGTGATTGGAACTAGAGAGTATCATGCTAAGCAATATTAGTCAGCCAGAGAAAGACAAATATCAAATGACTTCACTCATACTAGGACTTTAAAATACAAAACGAACAGAAGGGAAGGGAAGAAAAAATAATATAAAAACAGGGAGGGGGACAAAAACATAAGAGATTCTTAAATATCAAGAACAAACAGGGTTACTGGAAGTGTGGGAGGGGAAATGTGCTAAACGGGTAAGGGGCATTAAGGAATTATACTCTTGAAATCATTGTTGCACTATATGCTAACTTGGATGTAAATTTTTTAAAAATTAATTTGAAAAAGGAAAAAGAAAAATATTCATGTACAGAGGTGCCTGGGGCAGTTAAATGCCCAACTCTTGATTTCAACTCAGGTCATGATCTCATGGTTTGTGAGTTCAAGCCCTGCATTGGTGCTTGAACTGTCAGTGCAGAGCCTGCTTGGGATTCTTTCTCTGTCTCTCCCTCTGCCTCTCTCTCTATATATATAAAAATAAATTAAATTTAAAAAATAAAATACATGTGTTTCAAGACACCTGGAATAGTCAAAACAACTTTGAAAACAGGAGCAAAATGAAGGACTCACACTTTATAGCTTCAGAATTTACAACAAAGCAACAGTAATTGAGTGCAATTCTGGCACAGGAGACACATAAATCAATGGACTAGAATTAAAAATATAAGAAACAACTCATATATGTATGGTCAACTGGTTTTTGACAACAGTGCCAAAACCAATCCATGGGGAAAGAAGAGTCTTTTCAACAGCTGGTACCAGGTCAACTGGAGAGAACATGCAAAACAGGGAATTTGGAAATTTGCTTCACACCATATATAAAAATAACTCAAAATGAATCAAACACTTACATGTAAGGCTAAATCTATAAAAAGTCCTAGAAGAAACTGCAGGGAAGAGCCTCATGACATTAGACATGGCAAGAATTTCTTGGATAGGACACCAAACAGTAACAGCAACAACAAAAAATAGATAAGTTGGAATTCATGAAAATTTAAAACTTTATGCTTTAAAGGATACCATCAAGAAAGTAAAAATACAACCCACAGGTGCCTGGGAGGCTCAATTAGTAGAGCATCCAGTTCTTAGCCTAAGCTTGGCTTAGGTTGCAACCTCATGGTTAGTAAGTCCGAGCCCTACATCAGGCTCTGTACTAATGCAGAGCCTGCTTGGGATTCTGTTTCCCTCTCTCTCTGCCCCTCCTCCACTTGCTCTCTATCTTTCTCTCAAAATAAATAAAAATAAACCTAAAAAAAATAGAACCCACAAAATGGAAGAAAATATTTACAAATCATATATCTAATAAGAGACTTGTACTTGGAGTCTATAAAGAGCTCTTACAACTTAATAATAAAAAGACATATAACCCTATTTCAAAGTGAGCAAAGGACCTGATAGACGTTTTTCCAAGGAAGATGTACAAATGACCCATAAACACATAAAAAGATGCTCAATATAATTAAATAGCAGACAAACATAAATCCAATTACAAGATACCACTTCACACTCACTAGGATTGCTACAATAAAAAGGTCAGATGATAATAAGTGTTGGCAGGGGTATGAAGAAATTGAAACTTTATACACTGCTAGTGGAAATGTAAAATGGTGAAGTGCTTTGGAAAACAGCTTGGCTTTCCCCAAAACGATTAAACACAGAGTTACCATAAGACCCAGAAGTTCCACCCATAGGCATAAACATGCTTCCACACAAAAGAACATACGTAACTGTTGATAGCAACATCATTACTAATAGTCAAAAGGTGGAAACACCCTTTGTCCATCAACTCATGACTGGATGAATAAAATGTGGTATATTACGTAATGGAATAGTATTTAGTCATAAAAAGAAAAGAAATAATGACACTTGCTGCAGAATACTTGAAACTTGAAAGTATTATGCTAAGTTAAGAAATCCAGTCACAAAAGACCACATACTATGATTTCATTCATATAAAAGTCTCAACTAGGGAAATGCATGGACAAATCAATAAGATTCGTGGTTTTTAAGGGCTGGTTTGGTTTAAGAAAATAAGGTGGGAATAACTAAAAGGATGGACTGTCTTTTTTGAAGCAGTGAAAATGTTCTAAAATTGAATGCAGTGAGAGCTGCAGATCTGTGAATATACAAATATTATTGAATGATAGCATTTACCAGACTAAATTGTATGGTATGTATTCTATTTCAATTAAGCTACAATTAAGAATTAAAAGAGAATATGGGAACCTTACATCAATAAATTTGGCAGTCTTGAAGGATAAAAACTACCAGATCTCACTTAAAATCTGAATAACCCTGCATCTTTTAAAGAAAGTGAATTTGTAGTTCAAATTTATTTGAACTTTGCGCCGAGAAACTTCCTGGTCCTGATGGCTTCATTAACCGGGTACCAAATTTTTAAGGAGGAAATAAGACGAATTTTACATAAACTTTTTGGCAACAATTAAAAGATGGGACACTTCCCATCATTTTATGAGGCCAGGATTATTCTGATACCAAAATACACATTAATAGACAGAGGGAAAAAAAAGAAGAATTTCCCTCATGAACGTAGACAAAAATCCTAGGCAAAATTTCAGCAAGTCAAATATAGCAACAGATAAACTATTGTTTTATCACCAAGTGGGGTTTTTTTTTTTTGATGGGATGTAAGTGTAATGCTCAAAAATTAATTTACCATATTAACCAACAAAAAAATTATATGTTAATTTTACGCATGCAGAAAAAGCACTTGACAATATTCAACATCTGTTCATGGTTTAAAAAATAAGTCTTAGGAAACTACTAATAAGAAGGGAGCTCCCTTTATAAAAGGTAATTTCAGGGGCGTCTGGGTGGCTCAGTCAATTAAGTATCTGACTCTTGACCTGGTCTCACAGTTATGAGATTGAGTCCTTGTGCCACCCCCCACGCCCATCCCCCCCCAATCTCCTTCCAGCTCCACACTGGGCGTGGAGCCTGCCTAGGATTTTCTCTCTCCATCTATTTCTGCCCCTCCCTGGCTCACGTGCTCTCTCTTGCGCTCTCTCTCGCTCTCTCTCTCTCTGCTCCTCTCCCCTGCTTATGCACTGTCTCTCTCTAAAATAAAGTTAAAAAAAGGTAACTTCAAAAACCGTACTACTAACATCAGAATTACTGTTCATTAATTAATGCTTTTCCTCTAAGATTGAGAACAATGTAAGGATGTTTGTTTTTCCCCCTTTTATGAAATCTTGTACTAGAAATCCTAACTAATGTAAAAGCAGAGGGGGTTGGGGAGGGAGAGAAGAGGGGAGGGGAGGGAAGGGAAGGGGAGGGAAGGGAAGAGAAGGGAGATGAAAGAAAAAAGAAAGGAAAAACTAAAACTGTTTGCAGATGGCATGATTGCTTATGTAGGACATTCTAAAGAATCTACAAAAAATCTAGCAGCTTTAATAAGTAATTCTAACTCGATAGAGTACAAGGCAGATACACAAAACAACTGCATTTCTGTGTACTAGCAGTAAACAGCTGGAGACTGAAGTTTAAAAATGTAAAATACACAATATACTTAGGAATAAATTTAACAAAATATATATAAGACATTTCTACTGAAGAGTACAATAACATCACTGAAGAAAATGTAAGAAGACCTAAACAAATGGAGAAAAACGCTATATTCTTGGAGTCAGTTTTCTCCAGAGTAATGCAGCTTTAATGCGTGTCCAATATATACCAACAAGCTGTTATGTAGAAATTGACAAACTACCTGCAAAATATGTGTAGAAATACAAAAACATTAAAATATCCAAAGCATTCTTTACTTTAAAAAAGTAAATTTGAGGGACACCTGGCTGGCTCAGGCACTTGAACGTCTGACTTTAACTCAGGTCGTGATCTCATGGCTCGTGGGTGGCATTGGGCTTGCTGCTGTCAGGATGGAACCCGCTTTGAATTCTTTGTCTCTCTCAAAAAAAAACAATAAAAATAAAAATAATAAATAAAAATAAATAAGTAAAATAAATTTCAGACATTTGATGTTAAAAACTAAATATGTCTCGGTCTGCATAAACAGCTCTTCAATGGAATCCAAGAATACATGTAATTATGTACATGTACTCTTAAGAACATACATGGCACATAGCTACATCAAATATATGTGAGCAGACACATAAAGGTTTATAGGAATACACACTTTTATCACATGCATATATAACATAAACACATGTGCATCATGCACACTTGCACACACGTCACAAATATATGTGCTTATGTTACACACAGGCACACCTGCACTTACATCACACACGTACACGCACCGTGCATGCATGCGGGTTACAGTACATGCTACACGATCACAACACGTGCTCACATATGTGCACACGTATACTATACATGCCTGCACATGTGACATTACATACACATGCGCACGCCTACACATAGCAGACAAGCTTCCATACATGCACGCACACGTACACCTGGCAGCCTGCCCTTCGTCTCATTCCCACAATGCCCTCCTCTCTCTGGCTACCAATAACTCCCTCGAAGGCATTGGCTCATGTGCTATATGAAATTACATTCCCCAGTGTATTTAATTTTAACTCAAAACCAAAAGGCACACTAAAGTCCACAGCAATAAATATGTCACGGTGTAATGACAGGTAAGTGCTCTTGTTTTAGGTGAGAGCATCATACTCATCCCTTTTCATCCTCAATTTAAACCCCAACTGCTCCTAAGCCCAGCCAAATTGAAAACCAGGTAAGGAGATTAAGTATGCTAGATCTGAAAAAACCTCCAGTGGACAAACTGTCAGCTTATTAACTCTCATTTTCCTTCTTGACATTTAATTTACTACACTTAAATACCTTAAGTTATAGAAAGGGGGGAACTTCACAGGAACCTGCAGCTTTAAAACACGCATGAGCTGTTTCCAGATGTCTCTGAAGAAGAAATCAGGTCACAAAATATTATGAAGGATTTAAACCAATTAGGCCACCAGTTGTCTTTCCTCAGCTCAAAGCTAGGCATGAGACAACTCAGGGGAAGAGCTAAGGCCAGAAGAACCCCTTCACAAAAAAAGAAATCATTCCTCTACTGAGAGACTAATGGTTTTGCTTTGTAGCAACAGTTGGAGGTGGTGGGCAGGAATATTTGGAATAAGCATATTTACGACAATTACTGCATGTGTCTAATTATTTACCATCAGGCCATACCTTCTAGCCAACTCTGATTGTATAAGATCTGTCATTATTTCCAGGCATCAGCAAATGCCATCATTATTGTTTTAATAGATTGTTTACTTCCCAAACTTTACAATAAATGTATTATGGTACAGAGCTGATTTGGCCAAGATCACAATGATATTTCTTTCTTAATGGCCAAGAATGTATACTTGTCACCAATCATAAACGATAATCTTATCCTTGACCAAAGATAAAACCACTGTTAAAGAGTCCCTATTCTTTTTTTTTTTTAACTTTATTTATTCATTTGGAAGGGGGAGGAGGGAGAGGAGCAGAGAGAGGAGAGAGACAATCCCAAGCAGGCTCTGCACTGCCAGTGCATGAACTGTGAAATAATGACCTGCGCCAAAATCAAGAGTCAGGTGCTTAACAGACTTAGCCGCCCAGCGCACTGAAGAGTTCTCATTCTTAAAAGCCATGTCTAACTCTCTGTGTGCTAATTAGCATAGAGCCTTGTCCCAAGTAAATACCCAGTACACGGGTATTCATGCTGACCGCTGTAGGAATCATTAAGATGATCTCAAATATTTCATTCTCTCTTTTCAGAACGTATGGTAGCTGGCCCCAATGAACAAATGGTCACATTACTTGTTTTGGTCAAAATGTGAGCAGGATTGACATCTGTGACTTCCAGGAGGAAGCAAGGGCCGGCGTTCTCTTTTTCTTCCAAACTGGTGTCTAGCAGTGTTCTAGAGAGCAACTCCTCCAACAACCTAGGACCCACAGTATGGATAATAATAGTGCAGAGCAAAGCCCAGTTGACCTATGATGGATAGGTATTGCATGCAAGCAGGAAACAGACTCTTGTTATTATAATCCTGTAGGATTCATTTCAATTTTTTTATATTTTTTATTTATTTTTGAGAGACAGAGACA
This sequence comes from Helogale parvula, assembly GCA_004023845.1. Classification (NCBI taxonomy): domain Eukaryota; kingdom Metazoa; phylum Chordata; class Mammalia; order Carnivora; family Herpestidae; genus Helogale; species Helogale parvula. The sequence goes on from PJEM01013262.1 coordinate 21,198, forward strand.
GCGCGAGCAGGGGAGGGTCAGAGAGAGAGGGAGACAGAGAATCTGAAGCAGGCTCCAGGCTCTGAGCTAGCTGTCATCATGGAGCCCAATGCAGGGCTCGAACCCATGAACTGTGAGATCATGACCTGAGCCGAATCCGGACGCTTAACCGACTGAGCCACCCAGGCGTCCCAATCCTCTAGGATTCAGAGGTTGCTAGTGGCTGCAGCATAATCTGGCTTACCTGAATGATAGGAATATTAGCAGATGCAACCAGGCAAATAGTATGCATTTAATTAGTATTAAATTAATCCATTTTACTAGACAAATATTTACCAAGCATGTGCTTTCCACTATTATCTACACAATGGTCATAATGGCGGTGCACCAGGCATTTTATATGCATTACTAGATTTTTAATGTTCCCCCACAAAGTAAATACTACTGGCATCATCCCAACTTTTCAAACTTTCCAGAGAGATTCAGTACCTTACCAAGACCATACCCTCTGTCCCAAATTCACAACCATAAGGATAAATTATAGGAAGAGTTAATCAAAAGAATACAGCTGCATGGAAAACTAAGGAAACAATCCATGGACCAAATGAGGAAAGAAATGCTAAGTACCCAGAGAAGCAGAACGTGGGGGCCTCCTGGCTTCCAGGGCCAGGACACGGCTCCACCCTGGCAGGGGAACAAGCACAGAATGTCCTCTTGGGCAGAGGACAATCAGGAGCGAGCACATGGACAGAGACTGAAAAACTGAGCTGACCACGTACTGCTGACGGGCTGGAGAAATGCAAATTCCCAAAGAAGGGAAAGTAAGCCAACCTGCCCTAATTTTTCTATAATATTCCAAGTATCATCATGAGACAGGAGTCTGGGGAATCTAGAAGATTTGCCTCTGGACTGATGGGTTTGAGGGACTGAATGGAGGCAACAGAAAAACTAGAAAATTATCATATAAGAAAAGCTGACAGAAAAAATATAGAACAGAACACAAAAATATGAAAATCTCTAACTCAAAAAAAGCATCCTCCTCCATAAACCCTAAAATAGTTGAAGAAATCTAATGCTAAAAAAGGTCAATTTTTTAAAATTGGATTGTGGATTCACTCTGTGAAACTAATGGTATTGAGTACTGTGTTCAGTAATGTTCAATGATGTTCAATGATGCTTAAAATGGTAAAGAAGTGGCCTCCAATAATAAAAGAAATTATCAAAAATGACATTAAAAACAAAATAGATAAATATAAAAAAGAAACAATTATAAATCTGTAAAATAAAAAACCTAATCAATAAAATAAATTCAATAGGTGGGATAAACTTTATATGAAACACTGGCAGGAAAGTCAGTTAACTGGAAGAAAGTACCAGAATGCATCAGGCAGAGGTGAAGAGAAAGACAATATGAAGCAGCAGTCAGGAGCATAGAGGAGAGAGAGAGATTCCAATACTTAATCTGGTAGACATCTTGGAACTAATACTTGAAGAGATAATAGTGAGGCTGTGGTTTGGCCAGCCTCTTGCTGTCACTCTGGCCACCAAGCTGGGCCCCTCTCTCACAAATAATGTACTGACTAAGGGGGATAGAGTTCCCTGAGGGCAGTTTGTGGGCTTCCTGATAGAAGGAACGGAAGAAAAATGGAAGCGATGAGTAATGACTCCATCATGACCTTGGGAAGTACTGACTTCCTGGTCAATTTCACAAGCTCCCAAAGGCAAGCCCAGTGGGTCAGTCACCTGCTTTCAGAGACAACCTTTCTCTTATAAAATGTAAAATAAATGGTGAGAAAACATCAGGCAAACCAAAGTCTGAAGCAGAGTAAACAAGAGGAACAACTTGGAAGGAGTTCTGAAAGACCAGCTCTGCAGACACAGCTACTTTAAAGACTAATCGACACAGCTAAGTGCGCATCAAAATTAATTATATCAGAGGGTAAAATAAAAACAACCAAATTGGAAAAGGAACATATTTTAGATTCTCAAGGAGCAGAGCATCGTTTAAATCAAGAATCATTAACTGAATGAGCAACAGACAATGCCCTACAATGCCATCAGAGATTCAGAAGGTTAGTTGAGGGCACCTGGGCAGCTCAGTCAGTTAAGCGTCTGACTTCAGCTCAGGTCATGATCTCACAATTTGTGGGTTCGAGCCCTGTGTTGGGCTCTGTGCTGACAGCTCAGAGCCTGGAGCCTGCCTCAGGTTCTGTGTCTCCCTCTCTCTGTCTCTCTGTGTCTCAAAAGTAAATAAACATTAAAAAACCGTTTTTTAAAGAAGGTTAGTTGAGAGCCCAGCATGGCAATTGAAGACATTATGTGAAATCTGTGTTTTAAAAAACAGTTAAGATTATTTGAAAGTTAAAAACATTTTTCTTCACGAATGCTTTTCTCTGGAAGCATGTACCACTACATGTACTAAGGAAAGGCTTGTGTTCTTCAAATCAATTCTAACATGAAAAATGCTTTAGGGTAGCTTCAAATTTATCTCTTTTAGAGACTGAGGAGGTGCAAATGGGGAAGAAAATCATCACAAGCCACACTTTCATATTAGATCTCAGGAAACTGAATACAAATTTCTGCAAGGTGAAATCTGTGAGTTTGTGGCTGTTTGCCTGCAGGCACACCACAGTCTGGACACAGCTTTGGCTGTTAAAAATTACAGTCAGAAACATATAGAAAATATAGTTCTAGCAAGAGGTGTCAGAAAGCAGACATAGGGTCAGGTAACACAGCTGGAAAAGTATAAGAAAAATCCTAGAAAGGAGAGAGCGAGTCCCCACATTTGCATAGTTGTCTGACAAACTTTTGTCTGAGGGTTAGGCTTCACATGCAGGGGAGACCCCAGTGGGCTGGGACAAAAAGCAGCAGCTAGAAGCTGCAAGAATTGAGGGGAAACTCCTGCTGCACACCAGGCAGAGACAATAGCTGTGACTTCCAGAGAGGAGACAATACAACGCTGAGATTGATTAGTAAGTGAGGAATTTACGTACTTACTATCTTTCTCTTTAACACCGCTTATTTTAGTTGTAGGTTTATATGATTTAATGTTAGCAATGGCCATGTGCAACAGCTGAGCATGTGGCAGTTGGCCCCCATGAGCCGCTACAGGCCGGCGTGTCACGGGCCACTCGTTCTTGGAGAGGGCTAGTTTGTACTCAGTAACTTATGTATCTCCCAGAATCACCTTCCATGTGCCAGACTGGGTTGGCTGCTGGAGAAATCTGCCCAGGAATAGGAAACCAGTTAAGTGTCTGACTTCAGCTCAGGTCATGATCTTACGGTTCATGGGTTCGAGCCTCACGTTGGGCTCTATGTTGACAGCTTGGAGCCTGGAGCCTATTTCAGATTCTGTCTTTGTCTCTCTGCCCCTCTCCTGATCTCTGTCTCTCTCTCTCTCTCTCTCACTCTCTCTCAAATATAAAATGAAAAACAAAAGTAAATTTAAAAAACAAAAACAAAACAAAAAAACAAAGAATAGGAAACCAGAGTAAAACAGCAGCCATTACTGCCAGGTTGATGGGAGCCCAGGCACCACGGCAGCTCATGCACATTGTCACCGTGGCTGGCCTCATCAGAATGGGGTGGCCACCAGTCTACAGCCCCCAGCCACTGCCAGTCACTCTCCTTATTCCTGCGGCAGGTGTGCACGCACTTCCCAGGCGAAGGGCACCAGCTGGTCCCTGGCATCTTCAAAGTTAGATTGCATGAGAAACAGACCACGTTCCAGCCTGTCCTTGTGGATCCCCATTTGTTTCCACTGGCAAGGCTTGGACAATGAGAGGTTCTGGGAGCAAGCAGAGACAGGACAAGTGAGACACAGAGCTGGGGAGGTGGCACTTTTTCCAGGTGTGTGTTAGACCCACAACTCTGAGGGTGGATGGCACTCAAGAAGGCTGTCTTTTTACTACTAAAAATATCCTAAGTCCTCCTAAATAACTTCTTCAGCCTTTCCCATCTTCGGTCTGGTCTCTGCTATGTAACCAGAGACATGCTGGTTACGTTTAGCCAGATTGTGCCACTCATCTCCTAAGGCCCTGGGGCTGCCATCCTCTCATTATGAAAGGCAAAGTCCTTACCAAGCCGTCTCCAAAACCCTACTGGACATAGCTTCCAGCTGCTTCTCTGACCTCATTGCCTGCAACATCCCCCCCTACACATGCTCTGTGCCTGCCCCACAGACTCCTGCCGCTTTCAGAGCTCAATAGGAACATGCCTGACTCAGGGCCTTTGCACTTGTTCGTCCCTCCGCCTGGAATGCTTTCCCCCCCTGAATCCTGTATGGCTCACTCCTTCACCTCCTTCAGGTTTTCACCCAAATAACACCTTCATGACCCCTTATTTAAAGTCACATGCCCACATTCACAATCCCCTTTCTCCTTCCCCATCACTACTTCAGGTTTGGCATATCACACTTATGTGTCTTGTTACTTATCTGTCTCCCATTACTAGAACATAAGTGCTACCGAAGGCAGGGATTTCCATCTGCCTTGTTCATAGCCATATTCCCAGTGCCTGCAGGCAAATCCGTGCTCAATAAATGCTTGTTGAATGAATTCTGTTTTCTAGCTGGATTTTGCTAATATAGGAGATATTGTTTACACACATATCTATACATACACATACATATTTGGTACCCAACCAGCTAATGAACCCTCTTAGCCTTAAGTAAGTCTTAAGTCTTAATTATTAGTCGACCAAGTTAATTCTCTTAGGTTTTCTTTAACATAGATATTCATGCAATAATATCAAATCATTTTTTTTCCCTGAGATAATGAGCAATCTAGCTGCTTTGTAAATGGTGGGAATATTCAAGACTAACAGGACGTAGAAAGAGAAATCACATTTTTAAGCAATAATTTTTAAATATGACTCAGCCACAATAGAAGAGGTATCATACCGGAGCAAATGTCTGGTTGGATTGCTAATTGTCCTGACTATTTTAAGCAAAATAATTTAACAAAAGGGAAACATGACGTTACGAGGTCCCTGCATATTCACCACCGACTGCGTGCGGTGCTAACAATGCGAGCCCAGGCGAACCTCAACGGAAGGCAAAACCAGCTCTCTGAACCTATTAGCAGTGGCTCATCAGCCACATTTCACGGCAGGAGCAATGACAGGAGGGTTACGCTTCCACTGCTGGTGGCACACGGCCCCCTGTGTGACTCCAGACGAGAACTGACAATATTAGGAACCCATCATTGTTGGAAAGATATTCAAACTCTTTAGTTCATCTTCAGTTCCTCATTTAGTACTTGCATATAATTTATAAGCAAATAAATAAGAATATATTGTTGGGTCCACAGACCAAAAAGTTTAGAGATGACTGTTCCAGAGCAGTGCATAGCTAACTTTTGGGTATGAACTCGTGCAGAATCTGTTGAAGGCTGTAGGCACACTTTCTAGAAAACTGTACTGAACTATATAATATGTACATGAGTGCTAACAATCCCAGGGCTTGACTGACCATGAGTCTCATCCACAACCTTCCCAGGGTCCATATACTCCAAAATAAGCATCCTTGCTTTTGAATTGAAGCACAGTGAATCCTCTATGCCCATTTTACTGAAATGAGCAATACAAAGAAAATGTCAACCTCATCTCCATGGACAAGAAAGAAGTAATATCCAAAGAAATGTTTTTAAGCCTGCAAGTCACGCTCTCTGCACAGACCCTGACTGGGCAGCAGGGGGCAGTGGAGCACAAGAAAAGCAGGCCCACTGGGCCCCACAGGCCAGTCTAGGGCTGCAAATTCGCCCTTTGAGATGAGGCCATCCGCTGTTGTTTTTGCCAAACCCAGTACTCCTGGTCTGGCTAGATTAGTGTGGCCGTAAGAAAAATGGGACAAAAAATCCTGAGCTATTTATTGAAGGTCACCTGAAAAAACAGCAAGAATATACCATCTAAGTAATTTTCATTCTAAGTAATGAAAATAAAAACACGAATCCTGTACAACACAGTCTTAAAGCATTCCCAACAAAGTAGAATATTTTCGAACCACAGCCCTAAGTCACACCCCACCGCACACCCACCCAATACCTATCCTGGCTCCTTCCTCTTACTCCGGACTCACCTTTCCCACTCACTAGCTGTACCCTGCCCTATTCAACTCATTAACTCCCTGCTCCCACCTGCCCACACCTGCGTTCACTGCCTACCCACCTCTTCCTCCAAACGATATAGAGTCACCATCAAAAGAGTTGCGTACTTATAATAATCTGCTTTTCCTGCAAAAGTACTGAACATCTTTTTATTTATTCAGATCTTTTATACCTCTCATCTTGGACCTTCATGCCTTTTGTTAGTTCATCTGGTTTTTTTTACATGTATTGTTATTGCGAATGAAATTTTCCACTACATATTCAAAATAGTATTACAGTGCATAGAAACACATTATAGACGTAGATAGACACAGATATAGAGAGATACACACACATAGACATAGATACATACACACACACACACATAGGCCACTGTTCTCTCAACTCTCTCAAGTTCTCAAGTTTGCCACATGACTCTCCTGAGTTTTCTTTCAAATGTTCTCAGAGGTACAAAATTGTTCACGTAACTAAGGTGAGAAGAGTGGGGGTTAGCGGCTTTGAAAGGAGCCAGGAAGGACACGCCCCCTCGGCGGCCCGCTCACCTCGCGTGGGACCCCGTTCCTTCCCACTCCCACCGTAAAGGAGAGAAAGCTACGGAAACAAGCCTTGCTATCTTTTTCTAGTCTACTGGCTCAGCCCAAATTCTGTCTAAAATGCCCTACTAACGAAAGCTCCCAAACACCTCTTTTCTTTATCCTGTCAATCCCTTACAAGTTTATTGTCTCTGTCTAAAAAGGATAAAAACTACGTGCCTTGATCATCCCTTCAGGTCTCGATTTCATTATCGGGCGTCCTGCATATGTAATGAAACTGTTTTTTCCCCTCCCGTTAATCTATCTCATAACAATTTAATCCCTCCACCATCCAGAAGAACCCTGAAGGGAAAGAAGGAAATTTCTCCCTCCGCCACATCATTAACTCGGTGTCAGGTGCTCTGCTTGCCCCTTTATCAAGATTGATGAGGCTCCCAAGGCCAAAAGCCATACAGGAAAAGACTGATAAATGTAATTCATAATGAAGTCAAGTGGCAACTGGGTAAAATGTATTTTTGAAAGCCTAATTGCCTTACTGCATTAAAAAAAAAACTTTATTAAACCAATAGCAAAAAGAAAACAACCTACTAGAAATACAGTGAGCAAAGTACATGATAGGATATAACCCTGAGTAGATAAACAAATCAATAACTGACTTTAAATTCAGTGTCTTAGCAATTTCAACCCCACAGTCTAAAATTCACCTAAGACATTATTAAAAATTTTTTTTCTTTATATTTTTATTTATTAATGAGAGACAGAAAAAGAGCATGAGCTTGGGCGGGGCAGCGAGAAGGGAAGACACAGAACATGAAGGAGGCCCCAGGCTTTGACCTGTCAGCACAGAGCCCAAAGTGGGGCTCAAACTCACAAACCCTGAGATCATGACCAAAGGCAAAGTCGGACACAACCAACAGAGCTACCCAGGTGGCCTTCTAAGATATCATTTTCATCTACCCAAGTCAAAATTTTAAAAATCTTGGATGATACATAGTCTCTTCAGGGATAAATGGAATAGAGTTTCCCATAGGCACGCAGGCACAGTCTTTTTGGAACTCAGTTTGCTAAAACACACAAGCATTTAAAATGCAAACAACCAACGACATAGCAATTATACTTTTAAAAAGTTATCTCACAGATGAAGTCATCCCGTTTTAATAATTAATTTGATGAGTGTGCTTAGGTCATAGTTTATTTGATGTAAGAATATTTATAGTCTATTTGCATTTGGAAGAACTTCTGGCATGGTAAGTGGCACACAGGGGACACGTGGATAAGAAGTATGTGAATAAATATCATCCAACCAGAGAGCTGAGGACAGACGTGTTCTCTTCCACTTTATTGTTTTCTCCAATCAAAACCCAACACGAGATTATAAGACCAATAACGAATGAGAAGGAAAAGCCCTTCTAAAATAAAAGAAGAAATAAACTCAAATCCTCCCCACAGTGTTGAATCGCTTTTCCCAAATTCGCCTCTAGAGGGCAGTGTCTCACTTTTGTTTCTTCCTGGCTGAGACTAAAGCCCGAGATAACTCCATTCAGATTAAATTGAAGCCTTTGAGAAGGACCATCCAGTACAGCAATTTGTTCAGATCCAGTGACGGGTTAGAGAATTCGCCTCACTTCAGGAAATGCCCAGAGGAGAGACCTGACCTACATCTGGTCCATTTACCCAATGTGTATAAACCAAGGTAACAATGTGTGTTTTTAAGGAGGGAGACAGAGCTGTGGTCTGTATGGTTATGGTGTTGGTACTGACCAAATGGGCCAGAAATATTGCCCGTTATTTACGGATCACTGCCAATGCTTAACTGCACATCGGCACAGCCTGGGCCTAACAGAAATTAACACCAGGCATGAGCAAAAACATCAGCCTGGGCCGGTGTCCAGAGAGGGGCACCATGGACACGCCCTGGACAGAAGCATGAGCCTGAGGGTGGTCTCCCTCCTCTGTGCTCCCATGCAGGCATTGAGGGTCAACAGGACCCTGAAGGGGGGGGGCGGAGTAGGGAACCCGCCCAGAGTAGGGAACCCGCCCATACTCCATGAGGGAGGCTGACTCTGCCTGCTCTTGCAGTGCCCAGCCTTCTAGCTTTCTTGAGCATCTTGCTGGACTGAGTTTAAAAGATACATACTAGGGATGCCTGAGTGGCTCAGTCAGTTGAGCTTTTGACTCTTGATTTCAGCTCAGGTCATGATCCCAGGGTTGTGGGATCAAGCCCTGTGACAGGCTCCACACTGAGCATGGAGCCTGCTTAAGATTCTATCTCTCCCTCTGCCTCTTTCCTCCACTCTTGCTCTCTTTCTAAAATAAATTTTAAAAAAAAGAAAGAAAGAAAAAGACACATACTAAATGGGAAAGAAAGCAATGGTAAGAGATAAAGGATAGGAAAGCCAAAAGTCAGGTGGTGGGAACAGAAAGAGATAAATGAATCCTCACAGAAGCAATTTACACTGGAGACTTAAAAAGCAGAGGGTCATCTGGAAGACATTCGTTTTATTGTGAATCATAAAATCTACAGCAAGAAATGAAATAGTTCAAAAAGGTTACCCCCCATCTCTCTCACCCAGAAGCTCCAAAATATGGGGAAGGAGCATTGAATAAAGTACTGCACAAATGCAAGGTAGGGACCAGTGTGTGTGGGAGGGGGAGTTGGTAGACAGAAGTAGCTAAAACAATGCCGTGATTCTCCGCTGGTCGACAAATACACACTTGAGTTTCTCATCTCCATAGGGAATTAGAGGAACAGAAGGTGCGCTTCCGTGCTGGCCCCAGAGGGGAATGGGGCCCTACCATGGGACCAAACCCAGCTTCTCTGCGGAAGGTAATTGGAGAAATGCCACTAGGACTCCAGACACCACACATGTGAAACAAAGTAACATATGGAAACGGACTACTTCTAAGTAGCTTTTCCTGAAGATTGTGAAATGAAGCGTCTACAAGGAAAAGGACATGTTTAACATGCTCGAGGATTTGGGTTTAGGCTTCAATAAAGATGTAAAACCAGTAAGAAATTACCCCAGCGGTTCTTTCTCCATAAATCAGCGCAGAGATCTGAAGAGCCTTAGTAATGAAAACGACGGCTAAGCTGCTCTCCATGGAAATCAGATGAATATCCAAAACATTTCCTCCCTGGAGAGAAGTTTTGACAGGATTCAGGACATACAAGTTCAGCCACAACCCCAGGATTCGGAGGGGTGGAGGGCGTCTATTCTGTGTGCTTTCTTCCTTCCCTTGCATCACCTGTGCAATGAGATCCCACAGGCTGGCGGGGGTCCTTGCCCAGCTTTCTTCCTGGAGTCCAAGTGCAGGTTGCTCAGGAGGCTGCAATCCACAAGAGAAGCAAGGCCAGGGAGCTGGGCGTTGGGGGGTGTAGGAGGGATGGGGGCACAAGCCCCTTAAGATGCTAGGGGGCAACAGGACACAGTAGCAGCTGAAAAGACCATATCCCACAGATTTGAGTTAAAGGGCTCCTAGCGAAACTGCCGTTATTTGGGGGGGGAATTGGGCACTCAGACTAAGAGTACTATTTACATTTAAATACAACCCGTTTGAAACTAGTTAATATTGCAGAAACCATATTTTTAGGGGAAAAACTGCACATGGTTGAACAAAGAATTTTTTTCTGATTTCTGAACATATGTATGAAAATCTTTAAACAAGTCTTACAATGAAGTCCCCTTAAAGGAAGCCTGTAGCAAGTGACTTGAGTGGCTCCCTCTGGGGGCATCCCCAGGGGTGCTCTTGGAAGAGATGTAGAACACACCTGCTCCCTCCCCTCCAGGACAAGGAAACAGGTGTTTTATTCTCCTAGTCCTATTAGTTGGTGTCTGGTGGCCACTCCTGGTGTCAGCTCCTCAGCACTTTTGGCATATTCGGGGCAAGCAGAGCATGCCAGAGAAAGCCCTTCATGGGGGACCTCAGGTGCTTGCAGTTATGAAGCCTCCAGAATGTGCATAATGGGTCATTCCCAAGGGCTATGCACCACAGCCTCCACTATGCACTTAAATAAGAAATCAGCCTGCATGCCAGAATCCTACCAGTTACGAACATACAAGATGATTATACAGATGGCCGCTGCCACCCTGAACTGGCCAGTTAACTGTGGTAACATCTATTCATTGGTTTGGCTGCATTTAGAGCTGACCCCTGCTCTCTCCTTTAGAACAGAGCTGTTCCATGTCAGGGCTAGCTGGTTGGACTCATTGACGTCATTCCCACTCGGCTCTGGGGCTGGCCAGATGTGCCCATCCAGCAAGGGCTGTTACCTCTGCATCAGGGCAAGAGATGACTTATAGAATGTGCCAACTCGGGGCAGTGCGAATGGAGCTCTTTTGCTCCTTTCTGATTTTGCATGCCATCTGGGCATTTCCACAAATTCAAGCTAGCTAGAACTCCTGGACATTATGTTTATGTGCACAATAAAAATATAAATTGACAACTTTGTGGTTTGTGCTGATACTTCCATGTTCCTTAATCTGCCCCTTCTCATGTTTCCCTGTCAAGCCAAATACTATTTAAGTGTCTACATTCACAAATAGTGCATGTGATATGATGAATTTTTGTCTCCTCGTCCAATCTCAGTTTCAACCACCTTTGAAAAAGGAAGACACCTGGCTCTGATTGTTTGCCTTCTGAGGGTCTGATAATAGATGATCGCTAAACAGAGTTTCCAACATAATCAGCACGAGATGAGAAATATCAATCTCATTTTTTTTTGTCTCACAACAGCTGCTGACTCAAAGCATACCCACTTTGCTATATTTATTGTAATGTCATTCATAATATTTGCCATAAATCTCCAGCCAATTATACCGGTTTCTCATGCATCACCCATAAAAACAGTGCTACCCAATTTCAGCTTCTCAACTGATAGATATGTTCATAAGAAAATTAGATAGCTTCCAACAATGTGTCTGACATATAACTTCTGCCTTGTCCTCATTTCCAAATGATGCAGACATCTAAGAAAGTGATGGGGCTCGATATGCAGTGCGTTTTTATCTGAATAATGCTTCCTAATTTGAGTCTAAAATTTAAGAATCTTACTTTCAAAGTAGCTGCTAACTAATTGGTGAGGCAAGATGACAAAGACATATATCTAAATAAAAAGTGATGTTTTAGGAATATGGATATGAGCTTATTGATGTTTTCAAAAATATTTAAAAATATTTAGCAATCGTCAAAGGTACTGGGCACTAAGGAAACAAAGATGACACCACAGCTTTTGCTGTCAAAGAGGAAAGATGTTCTAGAAAGGATGGTGGGGGTGGTATGTGCAGTGGCACCCAGGAATAAAAGCAATGACACTGAGAAGTTCAAAAACTTCCATCCTGCTGAGGCAGGAAGAGGCACAGGAGTGGGCAAGATGAGGCCAAGCAGGTGGGCAGGCAACAAGGAAAGTCAGTCCCAAATGTCAGGGAAATATTTCTAAAGCTCTCATCTAGGAGCTGAATGCCGGGGGTACAACTGGAGGCCAGCTGCTGGATGTCAAGACCGTTGCAGAGCTCATGGGAGAGGTGGGGAGAAGGAGGGAGATATGGGAAGTGCTGATGAAACAGAATGGGTAGGACTGAAAAATGAATACATTGGTTGATTTGGAAAGAATCAAATCCAGGATAATTCTCAGGTTCTGGGCTTGAGTCAGGAGGTAAATGTTGAGGTGATCCATGGAAATGGAGGAGAGAGGAGAGGAGACTGTTTGGAAAAAAAGACAAACAAAAGGTATTAATTTGGCCAAGTAACACCTCAAACTTCAGGTGCCTAAGGGACTTGTGAGTGAAAAGACACCCTGGAATTCAAGAACAATGTCAAGGCAGGGAGTGAAGATCTAGTAGTCATGGGCACGTGAGCAGGATATGAGGTCATACATGTGCATAAAACTGCTCAGTTTCTGTTAAATGAGGGGGAAGATGAAGATGGAGCCCATCAACACACATGCCCACAAACGAGAAGAGGCAATCATCAAACATTCACAAGGAATAGTGTCACAACACCCTGTCCTCATCAGTCATTCCTAAGTGGCCAATGTGTCCTTCACACCCCAGTCCACTTGCTCTACCCCAGAGTCTTCTGCAGAAAACCTGAGACATCGTCACTGCTCATCCCTAAACATCTGAGGATGCAGCTCCAAAAAAGGAGGCTTTGTGGGCCCCCATCATGCTTTCTTTGTCTGAAGGGATGTTGTTTTGCTCTTATTCTTAATTTTCTTATAATAATTTTGGAGTTCAGTCGTGATTCTTTCTTGTCGCTTTATTTTATTTTATTTTTAATTTTCTTTCTTTTACTGTTTATTGTCAAGTTAGTTTCTATATATCACCCAGTGCTCATCCTGACAAGTGCCTTCCTCCATGCCCATCACTCCCCTTCCTCTCTCCTCCTCCCCCATCAGCCCTCAGTTTGTTCTCAGTATTCAAGAGTCTCTCATGAGGGGTGCCTGAGTGGCTCAGTCAGTTAAGCATCTGACTTCAGTTCAGGTCATGATCTCGAGGTTTGTGAGTTTGAGCCCCGTGTAGGTTCTGTGCTAGCAGCTAAGAGCCTGGAGCCTGCTTCAGATTCAGTATCTCCCTCTCTCTGTCCCTCTCCTGCTTGTGCTCTGTGTCTTTCTCTCTCTCTCAAAAATAAATAAAAACATTAAAAATTTTAAAAATAAGAGTATCTCATAGGTTACATGTCTCCCTCTCCCCAACTACTTTTACCCTTCCCCGCCCCCATGGCCCTCTGCTAAAATTCTCCTGTTACGCTTATGAGTGAAAACATATATCTGTCCTTCTCTGCCTGACTTATTTCACTTAGCAGGACACCCTTGAGTTCCATCCACATTGATACAAATGGCCAGATTTCATTCTTTCTCATTGCCATATAGTATTCCATTGTATATATAAACCACATTTTCTTGATCTAGTTATCAGTTGATGGACATTTAGGCTCTGTTCATGATTTGGCTATTGTTAAAAGTGTTGCTATCAACATTGGGGTACATGTGCCCCTATGCATCAGCATTCCTGTATCTCTAGAGTAAATCCCTAGCAGTGCTGGGTCATAGCAGAGTTCTATTGTTAATCTTTTGAGGAACCTCCACACTGTTTTCTAGAGAGGCTGCACCAGTTTACATTCTCAACAGTGTAGGAGGGTGCCAGTTTTTTCACATCCATGCCAGCATCTATAGTCTCCTGATTTGTTCATTTTAGCCACTCTGACTGGCGTGAGGTGGTATCTCAGTGTGGCTTTGATTTGTATTTCCCTTTTATGAGCGATGTTGAGCACCTTTTCATGTGTCTGTTGGCCATCTGGATGTCCTCTTTGGAGAAGTGCCTGTTCATGTCTTCTGCCTATCTCTTCACTGGATTATTTGTTTATAAGGTGTGGAATTTTGTGAGTTCCTTATAGATTTTGGATACTAGCCCTTTATCCGAGATGTCACTTGCAACTATCTTTTCCAATTCCATAGGTTGCCTAATATAGTTTTCTTGATTGTTTCCTTTGCAGTGCAGAAGCTTTTTATCTTGATGAGGTCCCAAGAGTTCATTTTTGTTCTTGATTCCCTTGCCTTTGGGGATGTGTCAAGTAGGAAATTGCTGTAGTTGAGATCAAGGAGTCTGTTTCCTGCTTTCTTTTCTAGGGTTTTGATGGTTTTCTATCTCACATTCAGGCCCTTCATCCATTTTGAGTTTATTTTTGTGTATGGTGTAAGAACGTGGTCTAGTTTCATTCTTCTGCATGTTGCTGTCCAGTTCTCCCAGCACCACCTGCTAAAGAGGCAGTCTTTTTTCCATCACATACTCTTTCCTGCTTTGTTAAAAATTAATTGGCCATACATGTGTGGGCCCAGTTCTGGGTTCTCTACTCTATTCCATTGGTCTATGTGTCTGTTTTTGTGCCAATACCATGCTGTCTTGATGATGACAGCTTTGTAGTAGAGGCAAAGGTCTGGGATTGTGATGCCTCCCGTTTTGGTTTTCTTCTTCAATATGACTTTGGCTATTTGGGATCTTTTGTGGTTCCATACAAATTTTAGGATAGCTTGTTCTAGCTTTAAGAAGAATGTTGGTGCAATTTTGATGGGGATTGCATTGAATGTGTAGATTGCTTTGGGTAGTAATGACATTTTCACAATGTTTATTCCTCTGATCCATGAGCATGAAATGTTTTTCCATTTCTTTGTGTCTTCTTCAATTTCCTTCATAAGCTTTCTATAGTTTTTATCATACAGATCTTTTATATCTTTGGTTAGGTTTATTCCTAGGTATTCATGGTTTTTCATGCAATTGTAAATGTTATCAGTTTCTTGATTTTTCTTTCTGTTGCTTCATTATTGGTGTATAAAAATGCAATCAATTTCTGTACATTGATTTTGTACCCAGCAACTTTGCTGAATTCATGGATTAATTCTAGTAAGTAGGCTTCTGGTGGAGTTTGTCTGGTTTTCCACATAGAATATCATGCCATCTGCAAAAAATAAAAGTTTGACTTCATCTTTGCCAATCCTGATGCCTTTTATTTCCTTTTGTTGTCTGATTGCTGATTCTAGGACTTCCACACTATGTTAAACAACAGCTCTCAGTTTTCCCCCATTGAGGATGATATTAGCTGTGGGCTTTTCATCAATGGCTTTTATGATGTTTAAGTAAGTTCCTTCTATTCTGACTTTCTTGAGGGTTTTTATTAAGAAAGGATGCTGTATTTTGTCAAATGCTTTTTCTGCATCTATTATATGGTTTTTATCTTTTCTTTTGTTAATATGATGTATCACATTGATTGATTTGCAAATATGAACCAGCCCTATAAGCCAGGAATAAATCCCACTTGATTATGGTGGATAATTCTTTTTATATGATGTTGAATTCGATTTGCTAGTATCTTTTTGAGTATTTTTGTGTCTTTATTCATTAAGGATATGGACCTGTAGTTCTCTTTTGTTGCTGGTTCTCTGTCTGGTTTGGAATCAAAGTGATGCTGGCTTTGTAGAATAATTCTGAAAGCTTTCCTTCTATTTCTATTTTTTGGACTAGCTTGAGAAGAATGGGTATTAACTCTGCTTTAAGTGTCTGGTAGAATTCCCCAGGAAAGCCATCTGGCCCCAGGCTCTTATTTGTTGGGTGATTTTTGATAACTGATTTGATTTCTTCACTGGTTATGGATCTGTTCAGATTTTCTATCCCTTCTGGTTTGAATTTTGGTAGTGCATGTGGGTTTAGGAATTTGTCCACTTCTTTTAGATTGTCCAGTTTGTTGGCATATAATTTTTCATAGTATTCCCTGATGATTGCTTGTATTTATGAGGGATTGGTTGTAATAGATCCTTTTTCATTCGTGATTTTGTCTATTTGGGTGCTCTCTTTTTTCTTGTTGAGAAGCATGGCTAGAGGTTTATCAAATTGTTTATTTCTTTGAAAAACCAACTCTTGATTTCATTTATCTGTTCAGCTATCTTTTTGGTTTCTACATTGTTTATTTCTGCCCTGATCTTTATTATTTCTCTTCTTCCGCTGGGTTTGGGGTGCTCTTGCTGCTCTCTTTCTAGTTCCTTTAGGTGCACTGTTAGATTTTGTATTTACACTTTTTCTAGTTTCTTGAACTAGGCCTGGATTGCAATATACTTTCCTTTTAGGACTGCCTTTGCTGCATCCCAGAGACTTTGGACTGTTGTATTTTCATTTTTATTTGTTTCCATATATATTTTAAGTTCTTCTCTAATTGCCTGATTGGCCCATTCATTCTTTAGTGGGGTAGTCTTTAACCTCCATATTTTTGGAGGTTTTCCAGACTTTTTCCTGTGATTGCTTTCAAGTTTCATAGCATTGTGATCTGAAGGTGTGCATGGTATAATCTCAATTAATTTATATTTATTGAGGGCTGCTTTATGATCCACTATGTGGTCCATTTGGAGAATGTACCATGTGCACTCGAGAAGAAAGTGAGTTCCCTAGCCTCAGGATGTAGAGTTCTAAATATATCTGTCATGCCCATCTGTTCCAATGTGTCATTCAGGTCCATTGCTTCCTTAATGATTTTCTGTCTAGTTGATCTATCCATTGCTGTAAGTAGAGTATTAAAATCCCCTGTAATTTGCACATTCTTATCAATAAGATTGTTTCTATTTGTGATTAACTGTTTTATGTATTTGGGTGCTCCTGAATTCGGTTCATAAGTGTTTATAATTGTTACCTCTTTTTGATGGGAGACCCTGTAATTATTCTATAATGCCATTCTTCATCTCTTGTTACTGCCTTAAAGTTCAGTTTGTCCAATATAAGTATGGCTACTCAATTTCTTTTGACTTCCAGTTGCATGATAGGTATTTCTCCATCCCCTTCCTTTCAATCTGAAGGTGTCTTCAGGCCTAAAATGAGTCTCTTGTAGACAGCAAATAGATGGAATTCATCACATTGAATATTTCCTGCCATTCTTTCTGGCCTGCCAAGTTTCAGTAGATGGTCTGCCACTACTCTGATAGTCTCCCTTTGTATATTAGGGTCATTTTATCCCTAGCTGCTTTTAGAATTCTCTTTATCCTTATATTTTGCAAGTTTCACTATGATATGTCATGCAGAAGGTTGATTCATGTTATATCTGAGGGGAGTTCTCTGTGCCTTTTGGATTTCAGTGTCTGTTTCCTTCCCCTGATTGGGGAAGTTTGTAACTATAATTTGTTACAGTACTTCTTCAGCACCTTTCTCTCTTTCTTCTTTAGGAATTCCTATGATACAGATATTGTTCTGTTTGATTGTATCACTCAGTTCTCAAATTCTCCTTTACTGCTCCTGGATCAATTTATCTCTTTTTCTTGGCTTCCTCTTTTTCTATAACTGTGTCTTCTAATTCACCTATTCTCTCTGCCTCTTCATGCAGTGGCTGCCTCCATTTTATTATGCATCTCATTTATAGCATTTTTCTAATTCGTCACAACTATTTTTAAGGTCCATGGTCTTTGTAGCAATAGTTTCTCTGATGTCTTTCATGCCCTTTTCAAGCCCAGTGATGAATTTTATGACAATGATTCAAAATTTTTGCTCAGTTATGTTGCTTATATCTGTTTTGAGCAGTTGCGTAGCTGTGACTTTTTCCTGGAATTTCTTTAGAGCAGATAATTTCTGGTTCGTCATTTGGCTGCTTTCTGACTCTTGTCAGGGTTAAAAGCTTGTTATGCACTCTGCACCTGTGAGTATTGCTATATTAGAGGAGGCTCATTGTCCAGGGCCTGTTCGTTCAGGAGGTGTTCTTTTAATGGAGTCCCTTGGTCTCTCCTGTTGTGTTTTTGGTTATTTTATTCCCCTACTTCTAGTGATATTTGGGACTCTTCACCATGTGTTCTTTAGCTTGTTTCTTAGGGTAGCCTTGGAAAGGAAAACCGACAGAAAAACACACAGGGAACAAAACCATGTAAACGCACAGACAAGTCAAACAAACAAGCAAACCAGAAGGGGGAAAAAAGGGGTAGACAAAAACAACAAAAGACAAAGTACAGTCTAAAAGCATAAAACCAGAAACCCCAGCTATAAATAAAGAGCAGGGTGGAGGTAGTGCTGATGGAAGAGTATATACCAAGAGACAAGTGACAGGGGTGAGAGGAAGCAAAATTGAACATTGACCAGGCAGAGAGACTAAAAGGCTTAATTCAGAGAGAGAAAGAAGAAAATAGGGTAGGAGGCAAGGAGAAAAAAAAAATGAAGATAATATTACCCAAAGAAACTATATAGTCTGATTATTCCAGGAAGAGAAAGGAAGGTAGTGATGGAGGGGTAGAATATGCATCAAGAGAATGGATTAAATGTGACTAACCAAACCAAAGACCAGAGTGCCCAGTCTAGCAAAGGGGAGAAAAAAGAATGAGATAAGGAAAATTATATCTGAATAGCAAGAATTGATGTTGAGTTCATTATGGCCATGCATGAATGTTGTTCTTGCCCAGGCTCCAGAAAAAAAAAAAAAAAGTAGCTCTCCAGTGTGGATGGGCATGGTTTGGTGGAGGCAGATCTCCCTCCACTGCATGGGCCTCTCCGGGTCACTCCCTGAGGCCCCGCCTTGGTGGTTGTAGGAAGAAAAATTGCAGCGCCCCAGTACCTACTTGACCAAGTGTTGCAACTCACTCGTTTGGGTCCAATGTCCCTGTGCCATGGGTGTAGCCAAGGTGGGCCAAGTTGTATTTCCCAAGCCCCTCTCGTTTCCAGATCTTAGTCTGCGCACTTTAATGATACCGCCCGAAATTTACTCCCGAGGGCTGGCGGCTTCTTAGTCGGGGATGGAGTAGGAGGAAGAGGGGAGCAGTTTCTCCTGGCACCGCCTGGGATTGAGGCCCCTAGCCCAAGGAGGGCGCCACAGCTAGAGAAAAATCTCTCTGAACGCCCTGTGGTCACAGATGGGATGACTGGATCACTCTCTATCCCAGACCAAGGTTTTCCTCTTCTCCAGAGACAGTTTATAGCAGTTTCAGCCACCCTGTCTTTTCCCCTCACCTCTCTGTGGCTCTCCTCAAGGATGGATGGGGCCCCCTCCCTCGATGCCTCCAGGTCCGACCAATTTTTTTCTTCCTCAGTTTGTAATCATGCACCTATAAGGCTGTCTTCTTAGTGGACTTGGTCTCTTTTCCTCCCAGACTCTTGCAGTTCAGTGTCTTATGGCTTCAGTCCTTCCTGGTTTTAGAGATGCAAGCAGGTGAAAAGTACAGAGTTCCCTACTTCTCCACCATCTTGCCCTAGGTTTTATTTTATTTTATTTTTATTTATTTTATTTTTACTTTTGTTTTGTGAAAAGAGTTTCCCTGTGCATTTCCACAGGAGGAAGGAGCCAACCGAACTTTTCTAGCTTCTGTTGTTTTCCAAAGTGATGAAAAATGGCCTGTCTTTTCTCAGATCTGCTTCTCTGCTTCCCTCTCTCAGTTTTACCTGAACCTCCTCTTCCCTTTGTTCTTTTTTCCCTTGTCCCCCTCCTAACTGGATTCTACTCAAAGATTTTCCCTTCTTCTTGAGGATCTTTTTGTTGGTTTGGAGAACTTACAGACCTCATTTCTTCAGCACCTTCGGACCTGCCATGTCAGAGGCTCCTTACACAGACTACAGAAATGCTGCTGCCACCACCCTTCTGTAGTTTTGCCTAGCCTCTAGTCAACCACCAACCTCCCCTGGGGAAGGGGTCCTGTGTTAGGGCCCTGGTCCCAGCCTTCTCTCTGCTTCTTCTGGAGGAGCACTGGGGCTGCATTGGCTCCAGACTGCAGATACTTTGATCCTAATGCTGTTTGGGGGCCGTGGGAGGGGAAGCCCTTAACCCTAGTTCTCTTGGAGACCTTGTCGGAATCACTTTGGCTGTGCTATACTATGACCTTGTTTGCTTTTTTGACCCATCCAAGAGATTCAAAACCTACCATCCTCCTGGACTTCTCTCTTCAAGGTGAGACTGAAGTGGGATCGGTTGAGGGTTAAGGGGATTAAGACAAGCCCTCTAACAGGTTTATTTTTCCATATCTAAGATATAGTCATTGTTAAATGTCTAGGACCACTCCCCCACTAGCCTTCTTGAGGGAGGCTGTCATCTATGATCCATCTTTCTATTCCCAGGGCCCCATCATGCGGAAGAGACACAATCCATCTTGTTGCATTGAATTAAAGTAATATTTCTTTCTGGGGACTCTGATTCTACCCTTTTTTTCTACTAGGCAGGATAACTACTAAGAAATAAAGTATGTGTGCAGCTCATATATAATTGAAGACCCAAATACATTTTCCATTCCTGAAGGAACATAAAAGAATAAGTCAAGGAAACCTGAGTTCAAATAAGTAAAAAATTAACATTTCAAAGACACTAACTGATCAGTTTCACTGATAGTTGCTTTAACTTTTAGAAAGTTAATAGGTGTAAAATTTTCAAAACTACATTTTTTAAAAGTTAATGCAAAACTGTATGTAGCGGTTATTAGAATTCTTTTTCTTTAATTTGGACCTTTGCAGCTGTCTTAGTC
>PJEM01013263.1:0-31699 GCA_004023845.1 Helogale parvula
CCCACCCCCCCATGTACACCCTGTGGGCGGGGCCTAGCGGGCATTCGCGGGGTTGCCTGACTCCTGGAGGACGTGTTAACCCCGAGCCCAGCCCTCCCCGGGTGGCTCTGCCTCCGGCACGGGACCTGTTTTGAGGTGACAGCCTTGTGCTGCAGACTCGAAAGGCCTGTCCCAACCTGGCCGCGGTGCTGGGGAAAGGGTCCAGGGTGCCGGTGAGGACGACTTTTTAAATGTCATTGGTTTGAGGCCTTTCAAACACACGATCCAGTTGTGTTGGGATAAGAACGCCACGTGCTTCGGAAGCAGTCACGGAAAATGGCGTGTGACTCCGTCTGCACTCACGCCCGCCTTCCCTCCGTCCCCTGACCGCGTGCTGCGCGCCCTGGCCTTCACCCTGTTTCTGAGTAGTGTGGGTTTTTTTTATTTTTTTGAGAACTTTTCATTTTTTAATCTCTGTGCCCAGCGTGGGGCTCGAACTGACAGCCCCGTGATCAAGAGTTGCGTGCTCCACTGCAGGCAGCCCAGCGTGCTGGTTTTGTATTTTTTAACATATTCTGTTTAAAACGGAAACTCAAAGGGCTCCCGGCATGTTATTTGAAATGCAAAACGGCCCCAAAGAGGAGGAGAGGTTGTTGAAGACGCCTTTTGGTGCCAGAGGACCCGCACTCGGCCGCCTGTGCCCTGGATGCCCAGGCCTGCGGTGTGGGCGGCCTCCTTGTCGGGACTAGCGGCCCGGAGACCCTGCCTGGTGCGCGGGGCCTTCTCCCCGTGACCCCGCGTCGAAGCCCGGCCGCTGCCCTGCTGGCGGGCGCCCTCCGCGTGATCGCCAGTGTGACCGGCGGCGCCGAGCTGTGGTGCTGACGGGGGTGGGGTCGGGTGGTGGGAGCCTTGGGAGGTGCTCCCGCGTCTTGGGGGACGGTGTCCAAACAGTCGATGCCACCTAGGTCTCGTAGACAGAGGACAGAGTCCTGACGCGGGAGTCGTGGAGTGCCCTGTGTGTGAGGCTGTGGTCTGGGTCCCTGGAATGTCCTCAGTGACCTGGGAGAGCTTGTGGCCCCTGCCTGTTGGCTCCCCCATGGCCAGCACCATGGGTGGGTCGTGCCTCTGTCCCAGGGACTGTGTCTGTGACAGCATCTTGCTCTCCCCCCCACAACCCCCAGGAGTGGGCCAGGTCGTCCTGCAGGTCGCTGCGGCCACCAGCTGCAAGCATCACTATGGCGTGGAGAAAGCTGACATCCCAGCCAAGTACGCGGAGGTGAGTGGCCCTGGAGCGGGGCGTGGGGACCAGCCCTTGTTTGCCGTGACCTGTGGGGCATAGACGGGGAAGGACAGCACGAGCTGGGTGTCTGGGCATCTGGGCTGAGCCCTGGGCGCTTCCCCGAGGGAGGGCCCGTGCCCTCCAGAGGCCTCTGCCTGGGGTGGCGCCAATGGGGTGGGGCAGTGCCTGCGTCTCCGGAAACCCCTTTAGAGTGTGGTCCGGACCCTGCAGGGCCCAGTCTGTGCTGCGGCTGCGCATTGAGGGGGTTGTGTTGAGGGCTTGTCCCCGGGTGGCCCCACGGGGTGGGAAGGGGCCGCGGGGAGCCGCTGACGGCTGTGCCCATTCCCTTGCAGACCATGGACCGAGAGTTCAGGAAGTGGATGAAATGGTATGGAAAAAAGCATGCAGAATACACAGTGAGTGCCATCGCTCCATGCCCCCGCGGCTAACACTCCAGCTCCGTCTCTGTGCCTTCTCCTCCCCTGACCCGCCGTCCTTCTTCCCTCCCGGGGACGCCCTCCCTGCCCGTCCTTGCCCTGCGGGGGGCGCGGGTCATCACGAGAGCGCCTCCTCCCTTCCGGCCTCTTCCGCCCTTTCTGGCCTCGTGCGCGTGCTGAGAGCAGAGGGGGCTCTTCCCTCTCCCTGCTCTCAGCCCAACAGCGGCCCACGCGTGTCTCCAGGCGCCGGGCAGGGTCCCGGGAGCCTCTTGGCTGTCATGTGTACGTCTGCGTGGGCAGCGGCGCGGTGTGGGTGGAATGGCCCCTGCCCTCATCCGCTGGCAGCTCTGTGGCACCTCCTCCTCACCCGAGAGTCCCTCCTGGCGAGGCGAGGCTTTGGGGCGGCGTGCGCCCCCGGCTCTCCTGGCTGCCACCCCTCGGCCCAGCCTTTCCAGGCCGGGTTCCTTGGCCAGGGTTCAAGGCCCCCGGTGTGTGTCCGGGCCCATGATCCGTCCCGTGCCCTCTGTTGCCATGGACACCGTGCTGCCGTGCAGTCTCCCCTTGAGGGGCCGCTGCGGGGACATTGCGGGCAGCGGGGGGGGGGGGGGGTGGGAAACCTGCATCGGTGACTCCCTCTCTCACGTCAGGTCGTCAGCTGCACGAACCCAGAGGCTGAGGCCCAGATCGCTGAGGTTCCACTAGGTTCCGTGGCGGGCCCTGTGGCTCCTCCCTTCCGGAGATTTCTTGCACGTGCTCACTTGCTCCCCCTCTGTAGTCACCAGCCCTGAGCGAGCCATCGTGGGCATGTGAACTTTGAGCCAGATCCAACATCTCTGCTGGCGTTAGGGACCTGGGATGGGTCACATGAGGACAGGCTGAGGTCTGCTGGGCTGTGGGGGGTGGGGAGGGGGGCGTGTAGGGGGGAGGCCACCGCCTCCTCAGGATAGCCCGACAGCTGTTGCTTTCGTGGGTCACGCCTCCGCTCCAGCGTGTGAAAGCCGCTGCCAAACCCAAGGTCACCCACACTTGCTCCTCGGTACGTTCTGGGGCTTCCGTGTTCTGCATTTGACGTGCAGAGCTGGGAGGGGTGAGGCCGGGTCCTCTCCTGGGCTGCCTCGCTGCAGTCCGCCCCCGCCCGGCCGTTCTACCTGTGCAGGTTCCTGGGCCGTCTGTCCAGTCCCGCTGTCCGTCTCCCTCAGCAGCCCACGCTGTCTGCATTCCCGTGGCTCTGTAGCGGGTCTTGGCTCGGGCGGTGTCTGCCCGTCCTCTGACTCGGTTCTTGTCCTGCGCTTGTCCAGATAGACGCGGGAGGCCGTCTGCGGGCATCCGTCACGGAGCGCTGGGCGCAGGGGCGGGGTTGGGGGCGTCTGTGGGTGGGGGGTGCTGGCGTCTCGACACTGTGGAGCCTTCCCGGCCTCACCTGGGGGCTCTCCGTCAGGCCGCAGAGTTACTGGTTGACTCTGTTCCCCAGGGTCTTGTTCCGAGCCCCGTGGCGGCCTTGTGCTCCGGCAGGGCTGCGCGGCGTCTGTCTGTCCCGGCGCTCGCGGGAAGGTCCTGTCTGGCGCGTCGCCGGCTGACGGAGCAGCTGACCTTCGTGGTGGCAGCACAGACCTGATCATTGCCGAAAGCGCTCGTTAGTTCGGGGTTGGTTCGTTGGTTTGTTTTCTGGATTCTTTCGATCCGGTCGTCTGTGAACAAAGGCGGTTTTACGCCTTCCTCCTTGGTCCGCGTCCTTTACGTGTCTTGTCTTGCCGTGCGCGCCAGCAGGGCGGCGGGCAGTGCCGGACGCTGTCAGCAGAGAGGGGCCCCACGCCCTGGTCCTGACCGTGCCGGGAGGCTTCGGGCTCCTCGCCGTGAAGACCAAGTGCGCTGCAGGTGTTCTGTGGGTGCCCAGGACCGAGTTGACGTAGTCCCCTGTGCCCTATTTTGCTGAGCACCTCTCCACGGGGGGGGGGGGGGGGGGTTTGCTCAGTGCCCTTCGTGCATGTGTGGGCGTGA
The DNA here is from genome assembly GCA_004023845.1 of Helogale parvula. NCBI lineage: Eukaryota > Metazoa > Chordata > Mammalia > Carnivora > Herpestidae > Helogale > Helogale parvula. The sequence continues at coordinate 3,694 of PJEM01013263.1, forward strand.
GTCTGTGACCTTTCTTTGGCCCGTCGAGGTGGTGAGCACGGACGCTGAGCAAGCCCTCCTGCCAGGGGTCCTGCTCAGTTGTGGCACACGGTCGCTTCCACGGGCTGTCAGGTTCCCGGGACGCTCCTGTGTCCTTGAGGGGTAGATCCCGGCCCCTTTTCCTTCCCGGGGGATGTCCTCGGTTCCAGTGTCAGGGTGAGGCCGGCCTCCTAGCCGGGAGGTACCCCCTCTGCTTCTTTTGGGCCAGGACTTGCCTATCCTGTCTCCTGGAGGGATTTCTTCCGGAATTCTCTGCACTCCATGAAAGGCGAGTGGTCTAGCCTTTCTCCGGTGCCCCCGCGTCTGAGGCTCCCGGCATCTGCTGTCAGAGCCGAGTGCGCGGCCCGTCCGGTTGGTTTGTTCCCAGGAAGCTGCTTTCCACGCGGTCCCCGCGTCTGCTATCGTGCTGGCTGTGTTCCTTACTCTTTCCTTAAGATTTCTGACTTCCTAAAATGCAGGTTATCAAATTTTGCTTTATTTTTAGTTTTTAAAAATTTAGCTTAGGGCACGAACAGGGGAGAGGGAGAGGGAGAGGGACAGAGGGAGAGCGCATCTTAGGCAGGCTTCAGGCTCAGCGTGGAGCCTGACACGGGGCTCGATCCCACAACCCTGGGATCATGACCTGAGCCAAAACCGAGAGTCAGACACTCATTCAGCTGAGCTAGCAGGGCCCCCAGGTTTGCACGTTTTCAGGCACTCCCTGTTTCTGGTGACAGCCAGACAGCGGTAGCCCGTGGTGTGAAAGTTCCGGGACTTCCCAGAAGCGGCTCGTGTTGGTCCCGGCACAGCCTCCAGTACTCCGTTCAGAGCCTGGTTCTAGTGTCTGATGGGTTCCTGATAGCTGGAGCAAGAGGCAGGGGTGAGGCTGGGGGCGCTGCGCCCCCAGGCGGGCCTCCACTCCCCCCGCCCATCCAGGGTCGGCGGTGCATCAGAGGCACGCAGGGGGCTCTCATTGCCTGGTGCTCGTCAGCGGGGCCCGGCGACGGGGCTGGGGCTAGAATTTAGCTAGAAGGATGCTTGGGCATGGCCTTGACTGCTCAGCGGGGCGAGGCGAATCTGTGCTGACCGTGGGCGCCCAGATCTGGCGGGAACTTGGGTGCTGGGTCTGGTGAGGCCAGCCAGCTGTCTGCGGCTTTGACCAGGCGTCCTGGCTGGCGGACGGGGCCCTGCTCCTGTTACTTAAGGACTGAAGAGGAAACAAGCCAACAGGAGTCTAAAAATAGCCCTCGCGCCTCTCCGGGCCAAGGATCCCGGTGCGGCTGCCGCGAAGGTGCCGCCCAGCTGCGGTTCGCCGTGCCAGGCTGGGCCCTCCGCCCTGTGGCCTAGCGGTTCCCAGGCCCCTCTGACCCTCCACGCGCCTCCCCTGTCAGAGCCCCCGTCTCCCTCCTGCTTGGCTCCCATCTGTGTGTCTGTCTCACCCCAGGGTCCCCCTCTCTGCCCAGCTCCGTGGGGCCCCGTAACACAGCAGGCATGCTGTTCATGGTGAGACCCACCTGCTGTTGGCGCCTGGCGGCGGGCCTGGTGCCCGGGGTGGCCGTGGCCTGGTGGGAGTACCGTGTGGGGAAGGTGCCAGCATCTTTGCGGACTAGGGGCGGTGCATCTCCAGGACATGCGCAGGGCCACCCTCTGAGTACCAGCCTCCCCTCCGGGCCTGTCCACGTCAGGATGGCCTGGTGCTGCTGGTGGGCCACGCCGCGCGGCCCCTGGGGAGGCCGGAGCCCCGTGCTGGGCTCGCCCCTCTCTGGTCGTGGTCTGTGTGCAGCCACTGGTGGTCCCGCTGCGTGCGTCTGTGGGCTTGGCTGCCCCGGGCGGGTCCGTGAACCTGGAGTGACAGAGGACATGGGGCCACCTCCTCCAGGGTGAGGACAAGCCAGGTCTCTTTGTTCTCGGAAGCAAGCTCTTCTCCCCGGACCGGAGAGCAAGTGGTCCTCCATGAGGAGGCGTGGGGCAGGGCCACCACAGACCAGCGGTTTCTGGGACAGGAGGGGACAGGCGGTCATGGGGGCTGTGTGCGCTGGGGCCCTCCCATGTCTTCCCGTTTCTCTGCGGAAGGAGGTCTCGGGGTCTCCCAGGCAAGGGTGCAGGAAGGCCACGTGTGTCTTTCTGATATCTGTTAACTCCGAAGCGACGGCCCAGGCAGCACAGCCGACTCAGCTGGCCACTGTTCTCCGTCCCTGTCCTCGGATGGTCACAGCCCGCCCGTGCTGCAGGGGGCGGGCAGGCAGGACCTGGGGCTGCTTCCTTATGAGAAGCCGCAGCTCCGCAGATGTGCCATGGACAGTGAGCCGGCCTCCAAGGACAGGCATCTGGCCATGGCAGGACGCATGTGAAGGCACCCTGGTCAGTTCCCAGAATCCCCCCCCAGGGGCAGGGATGTGTCGGGAGCATCCTCAGGGGTGGGGTGTGCAGGGAGGACCCCTGGGGCTCTGCAGATGGTGGGCTCCTAACCCCAAGGCCAGGGTTGATACACAGGAAGGAAGCACAATGGTCTGTGCGCAGAGGCGTGGGGAGTGGGGACCTGGCGCAGGCTTCCAGGATCCTCTCTCAGGGTGTCCCCCAGGACACGCTCGATCCCCCCAAAACGACACGTGACCGCGTGTGAGGGGCGGTCTCCGGGGGGCGTAGAGACCCAGCGCCCGGGTTCCCGCCGGGGGTCGGTCAGCAGCCCCTCTGCCCGGCTCGGGCGGAGACCCCCGGCCCCAGGCAGGGAGCAGGTCCTCAGCGCGAACCTCGTGTCTGCGTGGACGGCTCTGGGACACGAGCTCCCGGCCGGTGAGGGTGGCGGGAGCCCCGGAGTCCCGTTTCAGACGCCTCCGCCGAGGGCCAGCCTCGCGAGCCGGCCTCTGGGGCGGGAAGGGTCAGGTGCGTCGTGCTGGCTGTTCTGCACAGGACCGTGAACACTTCGGGCTTGCGTCCCTTGTGAAGCCCGGCAGGGCTGTCCTCGGGAGTGCAGATCCAGAAGGTTCCACAGGTGGGGAGGGCGTCCAGAGACAGGATGGCCGGGGCGTGGCAGCCCCCCACGGTGCCAGAGCGTGTTAGGGTGGCCGTCCCTCTCTCCATCCCCACGCCATGCGCTGCCACAGCACGTCCGCCCCGTGCCATGCTGGGTGGTCTCCTCTCACGTGCAGCGGCTGCTACTCCGGCTCCCGGCCTCGTCACGCTGGGGCAGCAGCTCTCGGGACTGGCCCTTCTCAGGGTCCGAGAGCCTGCAGGCCCCGTGCCCCACTGGGCTGCTGTCTTCGCAAGAAGGGTGGGGGTTCCTGGTCACCGCACAGCATGTGTGGGGGTGTGGGAGAGAGCCGTCACCCCCGGCCCCCATCCCCCATGAGCCCCTCCTGTCCGTGGACGAGCCTGTTCCGGACGGTCCCGCACCTGGACTCCCACCCCGCGTGGCCTCCCGTGTCCGGTTCCCTCCCGGAGCGCCGTGTGTTCAGGGTCCGTCCGCGGGGCGGCGGGTGCGGGCGCCTCGCTCCTGCTCGCGGCCGAGGGGCGTGCGCGTGCGCGGTGGACGCATCGATGGACATTTTGGGTTGTTTCCACGGTTTGGCTCTTCTGAATCACTTACGCTGCTGAGACCCCACATGCACGGAGGAGTGGTGGGGGGCAGTCAGACAGGAGGAAGGCCACGGCTGTGGACGTGTGGGTGTCTTGGGCAGACCTGGGCCCCGAGTCCCCATGTTCGTCTGCCAGCCGAGCAGCGGGGAGAGCAAGCCTTGCCCTCGCCGCGCAGACCTGTGCCCTGGCGGAGACCTGTGTCCTGGGACACGTCCTGAGCACCTGGCCGGTGGGGGCACAGGAGCGGCCGTGCCTTGCAGTTGCCCCCCACCTGCTCTGTATGACTTTGCGACGTGTCCTCTCTCTGGTGTGGCTGGAGAACCACTCTGGCCCACCGGGCCTCCATGTGCACGGCTGGCCCCCGCTCTGGACCTCGGTGCGGTGACCTACCGTGTGTGGTCCCGAAGCCCCCGGAGCTGCCGCCACCCCAGTGTCACGTCCTCCCCACCTCGGCGACCGCGCTCATCTCATCCTCTCCCCGAGGGCAGGGCGGGCGGGGCGTGATGCCCAGCGCGGCCTCGAGAGTCAGCCTCGCTTCTGTTCTCTCCTTCCAGCTGGAAAGAGGCGACTTCCTCTCGGAGGAGTGGAGAGAGCGGATCGCCAACACGAGGTAGGGCCCGGCCGCCCCGGGGAGGGTCCCCGGCCGTTAGGCGCGGCCTTCCCTTCTCTCCTGGGCCCCGGCCTACAGCAGGGCAGGCGGGCGGGGAGCCGGGCCCGGGCTCACACGTGCCTGTCCCCTGGCCCCGGCAGGGCCTGGGGCTCTCTCTCTGCAGCCCTGGCCCCGGGGGTGGGGGGCAGCCGGTCCCGTTCGGCGGGGGCGCTGTAGCCTCGCCTGCACCGCGCGTGGTCTGCAGCCCTTCTCCTAGCCCTGGGCTTGCGGGTCTTCCCCGGGACAAGTCAGCCTCGCCGACGGCGGCCACCGTTTGGGGGACCTGGCGGTGTGGCCTCTCTGCCTTTCTGTCAGGCGTGCCTACCGCCTCCTGCCCGGACCCGCAGCGTCAGAGCCTGGGGCAGGTGGGAGCTGCGGGCCGTTCTTCCCGGAGCGTCTCCCTTTGTGGTGCTCCCGTGACAAGTCCCCATCTGAGCCGGGTCCGCTCTGCTCTCCCCTGCCGGCCTGGTCTTCCCTCCTTTCCTGAGACCCTCATGCTGACGCCACGGGCATCCCCGTCGCTAGCGGTCTGGGGGCTCTCTGTGGGGAGGAGCCCCACCTCGCCGAGCGCCGCCTAGCGGCATCCAGGCCAAGGACTCCCATCTGGTCGCCCTGGCGATGGGCCTCGGTGCCCTTTGTCCTGTGGGAGAGCAGGAGCGGGCCTTGCGGCGGGAGGGCATTCCCCTGACGTGCCCCAGGTGGCTCTGCTTCCTGGCAGGGCTGTCCTCTCCCCAGCACCCACTTATCGTCAGGGCATCCACCTTTGCTTCGCCTCCGTGAGTTTCCGGCAGCTTCTGAGGCATGAGAGGGCGGCTGCCTTCGGAGCCCCCTCCTTCCATCACGCCCGGCTCTTTTGTCAGGGGCTCCGTCCCTCAGCCCCCGAGGACGCCTGTGTCCCAGCCCAAAGTCCCCCGTCGGCTCTGTCTCTGCTCCACAGCTGTGCGGGGGGCGGGGGGGGCCTGGGCTGCCTCTGCGTCAGCGCCCGTCGGTGCCGCGTCTGCTCTCGCCCCGCCCAGGGCCTCTGGGGCCCTTCTGTCACGGGGTGCACGGACGGCTTCCAGATTTTTTTTTTTTTTGGAAAGTGCAAGTGAGGGAGGAGCAGAGAGAGGGGAACAGAGCTGTCAGCACAGAGCCTGACAGGGGGCTCAAACTCACAAAATGTGAGATCATGACCTGCACCGAAGTCGGACCCTCAACCGACTGAGCCACCCAGGCGTCTCAGGTTTCCAGACTTTTTGATTTCAAACTATCACCATTGAAATCGAGCAGCGAAGGGACAGCCATCAGCCCTCTCTGTCTTCTGTCACATTCAAGTCATTCAAGTGAGGAAGTAACCCCCCCACCCCCACCCCCGTCCGCCGTCCTGGCGGCCGTGCCTGGTGCTCGCTGCGGTGTCGCTTCCACCTGCAGCCCCGTACGTGGGTGGCGGGGGCCACACCACCACCAAGCATGGACCGTTTAGGTGCGGGCTCCGATGGGCCACCGCGCACTGCTCGTAGAGTGCCCCTTGGGGGCGAGAGCCGGCCCGGGCACGCAGGGGGCGGTGCAGGGGCACACGGGCCAGATGTGGGGCAGTGGCCTCCCCTGCCGCCCGCTTGGCGTCTCCAGACTGGCGCCCCCAGGGTGTCTGGTGCCAGGGCACACAGGAGAACAGAGAAGTGACGCGCCCCGCGGGTCCTCTCCTGCTGCCTCGGTATCCTCACCGCCGCTGTCCCCAGGGGACATCGCTGCCCCAGGGACCACCCTCTTAGCCAGCAGGCGTCCTCCTGGCCTCTCCCAGGGAGGCGGGCAGCCTGGGTGTCACGCGAGTGGCCAGCGGCCCCGTCCCGCCCCGGGCTGGGGGAGCTCTGGGCACGTTGCGGACGGAGCCTTCGTGTTCACTCAACTGGAATATTGTTTTGCAGTGTTATATTTGTGAATAACTTTGCCTTTGGTCCTGAGGTGGATCACCAGCTGAAGGAGCGGTTTGCGAACATGAAGGAAGGTGAGAGGCTCCCCGTGGCCCTGCCCCGTGTCAGTCCCCACGTGCGCCCCGGCCTGTCCGTGGGTCTGGCACTGGTCGCGGGGCCTGGAGCCCTTGTGAGAGCCCGGCAGCCTCGGCCACGCCCCCGTTCCCCACGGGCAGTGGGGACTTTTCCGTCCGGGGCGGCCCCAGCTCGCGCTGTGGGACGACTCCCTCTGTGCCTGACGTTCACACTGACCTGATGTCCCTGTCTCACCTGCCAGCCCTGACCTTCGGCAGGGAGGGCGCCGAGGCCGCCCCGACTGGCCGCTTTGGCTTTCCTTGGGGCGCCCCCCTGTTTGGGCCCATCCCTGCCTGGCCGCCTCTGCCTTCTGTTCCCTGGGTGGGGAGGAGGGCAGGCCCCTTTGCTGTGTGTGAGTCCCGAACCCCCGGCCGGAGCTGCTCGGCATGGCCGTGGGGGAGGCCAAGGGGGAGGCTGGGAGCCCGTGCTCTTCTTCTCAAGACATGTGGGTAGGGTCTTGTCTTCCTTGTGCCCGTGAAGGCTTCTAGATCTGCAGTAGGGCTTTGGTGGAGCGCGAGGTCCTCTGCTGTGTCTGGCCTGAGCCATCTTGGGGAAAGTGCGTGTGGTCTAAATCCTGGCAAGCTGACAGCTGCAGCCTCTTGGCTGCCTCGGGGCCTGGCGCAGCCAGCCACTCCCGCTGGGGGAGCACCGGGGTGCCCCTCGGGCCGGGCCGGTGTGGCGGGCTGGCGTGTGTGGGCACGTGTGCAGCTGCATCTGTGTGCGTGTGTCAAACTGGATTCCAAAGAGGTTTTCTGGTTGATTGATAGAAGGAGAGAGAAAAGGGGAGAGAGAGGGAGAGAGAGGGTGCACAAGCAGGGAAGGGCAGAGAGAGAATCACAAGCAGGCTTTGTGCTGTCAGCGCGGAGCCTGATGAGGCTCAATCCCAGGAACTGTGGGGTCATGACCTCAGCCAGGATCAAGTCAGATGCTCAACCCACTGAGCCATCCAGGCCCCCCTGGACGTTTCCAATTTAAATGTGACATTGCTCTTCTTCTTGACTGGTGTTTGGCTCCGTTTATCCTCACACGGAGAAGCGTGGCTTCCGGCAGCGTGCGTGGTTTATGTACAGTGTCTGTCACGCGCACGCACCGTGACCACGCTCACAAGCCTGTGGGTTCCTGTGAGTCGTCCTCCCCCTAGGACTCTGCGCCCCGGGGGTAACCACGGGCCGTGCGGGGCTTCAGGGTTTGCCTCGGCCATTGGTTGTGGGATGCGTCGCACAAGCGCGCAGGCAGGGGAGGGGGCGCTCGCCCTCCTCACCCCTGCCCGGTTTGTCCTCGCAGACGGGTGACCCCCAGTGGGGCTTCGAGCCCATGGTCACAGGAGGGCAGCTGGCGGCACAGAGTCAAACTGGGAGGAGGCGGACGGGACTCCGTCCTGCTGCCGTCCATGTGCGCGCTGTGCCCGCGTCTCGTGCGGCTTCTTGCTGCTCTGACGTCTGTCTCCCGTTCATCTGTGTGCGCAGGCGCGTCCCCACGGATGGCAGTAACTGGGTTTGTGTTTCAGGCGGCAGAATTGTGTCCTCGAAGCCCTTTGCGCCTCTGAACTTTAGAATCAACAGCAGAAACTTGAGCGGTGAGCAGCCCCTGGTTGCCGAAGTGTTAAAGTCTGTGATCTTCAGGACCCGACTTGTGTCAGCATAGGGTCGTCCCCCCGCACTGCTCCCATCAGGGCAGGCCGCCCTCTGGGGGCGTCCCGGGCGCCGTGGAGGCTGAGCAGCCTCCTGCGCCTCCCCTGCACCCCGGGCCAGGACTGCCCTGGTTGTGATGACCACAGATGTCCCAGACCTGCCCCGTGTCCCCAGGGTGGGGGGGTGTTGAGGGTGTGCGAGGTCTGCCTTGGCGGTGGCTGTCCTGCACGGGACAAGCTGCGCCCAAGGCCCCTGCATCAAAAGCCACGTCACCCTTTAGTCACTCCCCACACACTTTGCGACCCCACCGCGGGGGGCGGCCATCGTCCTTGGACAAGCCCCGGGGGGGGGGGGGCTGGTGTTAGCGCCTCACCCGGGCCTCCTGCCTGCCTCTCGTTGGGGGGAGGGAGCCCCCACAGAACCGCGCGGAGGCCCCGCCCGCCCTCGGCCTCGGGAGGGCCTGACGCCGCCCCTTGTGCGCAGACATCGGCACCATCATGCGCGTGGTGGAGCTCTCGCCCCTGAAGGGCTCTGTGTCCTGGACGGGGAAGCCGGTATCCTACTACCTGCACACCATCGACCGCACCATAGTGAGTGCCCCACGCCCAGGGGGCGGGGGGCGGAGGCGGTGCTGTCCGTGGCCCCAGCCCTTGTCGGGGGGTGGACCGTGTCCCCGGTGGCTGGCGACAGCGGCGGGCCCCATGCACTGGGAGCCCGGAGTGGGGCGGGTCCCGCTGGGGTGGCCCCTACAGAATCCGCCTGGAGGGCTCGGTCGTTCGTGCGTCCAGGACGTTGCTTTCCTCCCGAAAGTGTGGGCATGGCTTCTAAAGAGATTTTTCCTTTCCTGTTTGTATTTTTAGCTTGAAAACTATTTTTCTAGTCTGAAAAATCCAAAACTCAGGGTAAGTGTGTTTTTCTCTCACCTGAACAGTGTGTGTGCACAGCCTGTTGGGGGTGGCCATGCACACGTGCTGGTCATGTGACAGGGTCTGGGTCACAGCCCTGCCCGCGTGCCCCCGCCTCATTTTTAACGGCTGCAGCGGGCCACAATTCTTGTGCGCGTTTGGGAAGTGGGTTGAGCGAGTCCCTGAAACGGGATTGGGTGATGTGCGGATTTGTGTGAAGGACCGCGCGCAGCCCGCCTGCGGTCCCGGCCTGAGTCCCCGACCCAGGGCCGAGCGGCTGCCTTCGCCGGCGGGGCTGGGGGGTGGCCGGCCCGGCGCCTGCCCTCCCCCTGGGGCGTTGTGGCTGCTGTTTGTTCGCTGAGGACATCTGTCCAAGAGTTCTTTCTGGAGACTCAGATGAGTCTGTGTGCAGGAGAGCCCCTCCGGCCACCTGGGGCCCCGCGTCCGTCCTGCCCTGCAGTTGCCGGCCCGCCCGCCCCCACCCCGTGCGGTGCTGCCGGGAGGCCCTGTGCGCAGCCCTCCCGTGTGGCGAGCACGCTGCCCGGGGGAGGGAGAGGGCGGTCAGGTGGCCGAGAGGTGGGGGGCGGGGCGTGTGCCTGCACGTGCCTCTGTTTCCCCGCCCGTGCTGGGGGTGCACCGCGGGCCCTGCGGGGGCCGGGCCAGGCCAGGGCGTCCGCAGACCCGCCCGTGGCTCACTCTCCAGGAGGAACAAGAGGCAGCTCGGCGCCGGCAGCAGCGAGAAAACAAGAGCAACACGACCACTCCCACCAAGGCGCCCGAGAGCAAGGCCGCCGTGCCCACGGACGCCCCGATGGTGAGCGTGCGCCACCCCCCTGCCCCCGGGCCCCGGCGCCCCGCGGGGGGTGGCTCCTGGGACTTCCCAGGACCCTGTGTCGCTGACGTCCGTCACCCGCCGCCTGCTAGGATTCCGGTGGCGAGGAGGAGAAAGCTGGGGCGACCACCATCAAAAAGCCGTCCCCCTCCAAGGCCCGGAAGAAGAAGCTGAACAAGAAGGGGCGGAAGATGGCCGGCCGGAAGCGCGGGCGCCCCAAGAAAATGAGCGCTGCGAACCCCGAGCGCAAGCCCAAGAAGAACCAGACTGCACTGGACCTCCTGCATGGCCAGGCCTCGTCGCAGACGGCGGCACCATCGCCGCAGGGTAAGCCGGCCGCCGGGGACACAGGCGTAGTGACGGCGTCACGTGCGGAGTGCTTGGCGCCCAGCTTTGCGCCCTCCTGAGGGCACATTGGGGCGTCCCCTGGGCCTGTCTACGCCTAGGGACTCCGACCCTGAGCGGGTCCTGCTTGGGGCCTTGCCGGCATCCTGCCGACCTGGGCTCTGGCGAAGGGCCAGGATTTCTTAGATCACAAGGGGACGCGTCTCCGCCTCTCCAAGTGCCTGGACGTCGTGTCTGTTAGTGTCCTTGGACTCTAGGAGCTGCGTTCGGTTGTGTCTTTAAAATGACCCGCAGTTCGGTGTCGCACAGTAGCTGACGCGTGACCGTGCTCTCCCCGCAGACGCGTACAAGTCACCTCATAGCCCGTTTTACCCGCTACCTCCCAGCGTGCAGCGGCACGCCCCCGACCGGCCGCTGCTGGCAGCCACCCCGCCCGCACTGCAGAAGCTGCTAGGTGAGCGCGCAGGCCCGCGGGCTCGGTCCAGGTCCGTCAGGGCCTCTCCCAGAGCAGGTGGGGCCGTTTCTGGGGGCGTCTGGCTGGCTGGACCAGGTGCTCCTGGCTCCGAGGAGACGGGGCTGAGGATGCCGCACGACTCGCCCCAAAGGACAGTCGGGGCCGTGTCTACAGCGCCGGTGGGGGAGGGCCCGTGGTGGGGGGAGCTGAGACGGCATGCCCTCACGCTGCCGGGCCGGGTGGACCTGCTGCACGTCTAAACATGGGGGCAAAGAAACCCCTTCCCCGCTCTGGGCGGCCGGCTCCCTCAGTTCAGTGCCAGGAGCCCGCGTTTACCACGATAGTGGTCAGTTCAGTAATGACCACATGGTCCTGTGGGGAAGAAGACGTCGGGGGTGGTGGCAGGAGGCTTGAGGGGCTCCAGGGGCAGCGGCCCCCTCCCACAGCGGTGTCGCTCGGCCCCTCCTAGAATCCTTCAAGGTCCAGTACTTGCAGTTCCTGGCGTACACCAAGACTGCCCAGTACAAGGCTGGCCTGCAGCAGCTGCTGGACCAGGAGAAGGTGAGCCCTGCCCTGGGTGCCCTCACGGGGCAGCTCTGCCCCCTGGGTCCCAAACGCTGCCGGGGCGGCCTGGGCGCCTGTGGGGGCTCCTGTACCACAGGAGCAGTGAGGCCTCCGCGGGCCCGGGCACCTGCCCCCGCGGGTCTGGAGAGGCTGCGGGGCGCCCCTCCTCCCCGAGCAGTGACGCTCTCGACCACGGAGATGGGCCGCGGGCCGTCAGCCTTCTGGGCCGGGGCGTGCCCTGCCGAGGGTCCCTCTGTGGGAAGGGACATGCTCCCGTCACCGTGCTCCGTCCCCGCAGGACAAGAACGCCCGGCTGCGGGGTGCCGCGCAGCAGCTGTCTGGCCACTGCCAGGCCCAGAAAGAGGAGATCAAGAGGCTCTTCCAGCAGAAACTGGATGAGGTAGAGACGGGCGGGGCCCGGGGCCAGGGCACAGCCTGGGGAGTAGAGACCCGGAAGGATCTTTTCCTTCCTGGTGTTTGACCTCTCACCTGTTCCCGAAGCACGATCTGGAACACGGAGTGCAGTCACAGAGCTGCTGGCGTGGGCTCCTGCCCCTTCCCCGATGATCGTCAGTCCTCTCCGCTCTCTGGGACCGCCATCGGCCGCCACCCCAGCCCCCCTCGCTGGCCCCCGGGAGGCCCCGCCCCACCCTCCGCCCGCCCTCGCGCCTCCGTGAGAGCTCACCGTGCTGTCCTGTGTCCACAGCTGGGGGTGAAGGCGTTGACCTACAACGACCTGATTCAGGCGCAGAAGGAGATCTCGGCTCACAACCAGCAGCTGAGGGAGCAGACGGAGCAGCTGCAGAAGGACAACCGGGAGCTGAGGAGCCAGAGCCTGCAGCTGGTGGGCGCCTGGGCGGGGCGGCCGGCGGGCCCTGGGCAGGCGGGCGACGGGGTGCTCACAGGGCCCGGCGTCCTTCCCGGGGACGCCCAGGTGCATTCTTGGAGCTGAGGCCCCAATCTGGGCTCTCGGAGGACACGGGAGCCAGCAGGGCCCGGGGGCCCTGCCAGAGGCTCGGCTGCTTTTTCCAAACGTGACTCTGCAGGTGGCCGCCCGTGCTGGGCTCCCTGCTGCGCCCCTAGGGCCGGGACTGAGAGCCCTCGGGATCTCACCCCCACAGGGCCAGGGCACATTGCTGGGTGTGGAGTGTCACTTCTGCGGGGCCTCCCCGTTCCGACCTGCGGGAGGCTCCCCTTGCCCCCTGCGGGTGTCCCTGCAGAGGACTTCAGTCCCGCCTTAGGCTGCCGCCTCAGCCTCACCTTCTCTTAGCGGGTCCCCTTCTCTGGGCCTGCAGGCCCTCGGGGACACCTGTCCAGTATCTGCCATCCGCTGGGCAGACTGGTACCCGCCCCGCCCCCACCATGGGGCTCAAGACCTCGGCCTGCCTGTCCCCACAGCTCAAGGCTCGGTGCGAGGAGCTGAAGCTGGACTGGTCCACGCTGTCCCTGGAGAACCTGCTGAAGGAGAAGCAGGCCCTGAGGAGCCAGATCTCCGAGAAGCAGAGGCACTGTTTGGAGCTGCAGGTGGGCGGGGCGGGGCCCTGGGCTTCGATGTGGCGTCAGGAATGTGGGAGGTGCCCCCCGCCAGCCCCCAGAGCCGCCCTGGCCTGAGACTGGCCGTGCTGGTGCGGTCTTGACGCCCGGGAAGCCGTGGGCTTGGCGTCTGAGGGGCCCCACGTGCGCCCGGAGCGTCGTGGGCTCCATTCGAAACGTAGGACTCCCGCCGTGCCCCTACGGGGCGGGTCCTGCAGCCGGCCCGGGGAGGGCAGTGCTCGACGGGCCCGGAGCCGCGCCGAGGGCGGTGACGTGTGCATCCTGGGCAGCGGGAGCGCGGGGCGGGAAGGAAGGGGGACGGGTGGTCCTCGTTCCCCTCACCCTCCCCGGCCGCTGGCACGACCACAGCGGGGTGTGCGGCGTGGGCATCGCTGGGCACAGAAGCCCTGCCTACGCAGCTCTGCCTCCCGTCAGGGTGGCCCCCAGTCTGGCCTCACCGCTGCCGTGAAGCCCTCGGGTCTGTTGGGTGGCGGGTTATAAAATGACCCCACGGAGAATCGTTTTGCACTGAAGACTAACTTTGAGTATATCATTATTATTATCATTATTTTAATGTTTAGTTTTGGCAGAGAGAGAGCGAGCATGAACAGGGATGGGGCAGAGAGGGAGACAGGGCTGAATCGGGCTCCGCTCTGTGAGCGCAGAGCCCGACACAGGGTTGGAACTCCCAAACCGGGAGACCACGGCCCGAGCCGAAATCCAGAGTCAGGTACCCTGAGGATATTTGGTGAAGCCTGACTCCCCAGGGCGGCTCTGTGCGCGGTTGGGGCCCAGGGGGAAGGAGGCCGAGTCGTGTCTCCGAAGGGTCGTGGCCCAGCAGCACGCATCCCAGAGGAGGCCTGCTGGCCCCGCCGGCCCAGAGTCCGTCTCCGCTTCCTGCAGGGAGCTGCTGGGCGCCAACCCTTCTGCGCGGTAACGAGCGAGAGGCTTTCATTAGAGAAGCCTGGTGGGGGGGGTCTTGTGTCCTGAGAACCGAGAGGGGCTGCGGAGGGAGGGCTCCTCGCAGACAGAGCACATGTAGCCTGCGTCAGGGATGCAGTCACCATGTCCCGCTCCCTCTCTGCGAGTGAGTGCCAGCAGAGCTGCCTTCAACGTCCCCGAGCCTCCCGACCCGTGCCAGGCGGCTGGCGGCGCAGCCTCTCCGTCACCCACCAGCTGGCCCGTGCCCTTGCCGCGTCCCCGGACGCGTCCCCCGGGTGTGTTGCCGGCGCGGCTGGGCCGGCCGGGCCCCGGTGGCCTGACGCCCCCTCGTCTTGCAGATCAGCATCGTGGAGCTGGAGAAGAGCCAGCGGCAGCAGGAGCTCCTGCAGCTCAAGTCCTGCGTGCCGCCCGATGACGCCCTGTCGGCACACCTGCGCGGGAAAGGCGCCCTGGGCCGGGAGCCGGAGGCCGAGCCTGGCCGGCCGCACCTCGACCTGGACTGCTCCAGGTTCTCTCTGCCCCACTTCAGCGCAAGCCCAGAACTCTCCATGAACGGCCATGCGGCCAGCTACGAGCTCTGCGGCGCACCGAGCCGGCCCTCATCCAAGCAGAACACCCCCCAGTACCTGGCCTCCCCGCTGGACCAGGAGGTCGTGCCCTGCACCCCCAGCCACGGCGGCCGGCCGAGGCCCGAGAAGACGGCCGGCCTGGCCCTGCCCGACTACACCAGGCTCTCCCCGGCCAAGCTGGTGCTGCGGCGTCACCTGAGCCAGGACCACGCCGCCGGTGGCAGATTGGCCTCTGGCGAGCTGCACCCGCGGTGAGTCTGCCTGCAGAGCTCACCTGCCCTGCTCTGGCACCCTTGGGCCACCCCGGGGTTCTTGGAGGGAGAGCCCGGTGGTTCGGAAAAGATTCAGGGTGTTTGCTGGGCCCTGGACACCAGCTCTAGATGCAAAACCTCGGCTCTTGCGGCTCCCCAGAGTAGGAACCAGACTCGGTCTTGTTTCAGAGCTGAGCATGCCAAGGAGAATGGCCTCGCGTACCAGAGCCCGGGCATCAAGCTGAGCCCTCAGGATCCTCGTCCCCCCTCCCCCGTGGCCTTACCGATGACAGGGGAGAGGGCCAGCGAGAAGGTGAGGGAGGGGCGCTCCAGGGAGCATCCTGAGCCTGCCCTTTAGGGAAGGTCCTCCAGGTGAGGGCCGGGCCAGGCTTCGGAGGGCTGGGCGTGGGCCTGGGACACGGTGTCAAGCCCCTGTGGGAGGCCGGTGCCCCGCAGGGCAAGGAGAGCGGCAGTTTCGTTTGTCAGCGGCAGGCGGGAGGCGTGAGGCCGCGGATGGGCACGGCGTGAGGGCCTGCGACCGGCGGGAGGCGGAGCCCTGGATTTCAGGGGCGCTGTTTGGGGGTGTTACTGGGACACCGCCTTCCCCTGTGGCGGGAGGGTCGCCGGCCCCGCGGGGGAGCCTGTGGCCTGGCCGGCGGGAGCACGGAGGGTATGGCGGTGTGTCCGCAGGGCTTGAAGGAGCGCGCCTACGCCAGCAGTGGGGAGGCCATCACCAGCCTGCCCGTCAGCATCCCGCTCAGCACCGTGCAGCCCAGCAAGCTGCCCGTCAGCATCCCCCTGGCCAGCGTGGTGCTGCCCAGCCGCGCGGAGAAGACGGTGAGTGGGCGCTGGGCGGGGGCGCCGGCCGCCGGGTCGCGGGCTCCTGGGCCCTCGTGCCGGGCTGTGGTGTGCAGGCAAAGGGGGGGCGTCCTGGCTGCTTTGTCCCCGCAAGACCGAGTAGTCACTGGTCAGCTCGCGGGTAATACTGGGGCCTCTGGCCCGGCCCCGGGAAATCCGAGCCCCCAGCTCTGGGGCTCCCCACAGCGACGCTTTCCCGCTTCTGGTTCAGACTGGTGTTTGTAAGAGGTGGTTCACGTGGGTGCAGAAGGAGTAGAAGTCCGGGTTCAGCACAGGCCCCCCACCTTCTGCCTCACGTGCGCGCACCGCCAACGGCAGAGTCTCCGGGAAGCGCTGAGATGGAAGTCCTCCCCACCCACGTAGGGTGTACGTTTAGTGGCTTTCAACACGTTCACAGAGTTACGCAGCCACATCTGTTCATGGGTTTATTCACACTCGCGGACTCCCACCCCGCGTGGCCTCGCGTGCCCGGGTCCCTCCCGGAGCGCCGTGTGTTCAGGGTCCGTCGGGGGGCGGCGGGTGCGGGCGCCTCGCTCCTGCTCGCGGCCGAGGGGCGTGCGCGTGCGCGGTGGACACGGCTTCTCTGCGGGTGGGCGTTCGTTGCCACCTTCGGCCGTTGTGAATCTCGCTGCCGGAAGTGTGCGTCCACAGGTCTGGCATGGGCGGCGGCGTCACCCCATTCCACACAGGAGCGGAGTCACTGGCTGCCTCACAGCCACAGCCCGTCCTTTCTCTCCCTGCTCCCTTCGTTCCCAGCCTGACGTGTGCTGTTAGATCGATCCTTTGGAACCCGAATCACCTGGCCAGAACCTTCTGGTGACTGCCCACAGTGCTCAGACCCGAGCGGGTCCCTTCCCTCCTCTGTGCCAGCTCTCACCTACCTGCTGTTCTCCCTGCTCTGGCCCCTTGCACATCCTGTGCCCTGTGTCGGGGACGCTCTTCCTGACCATCACCCGCCAGCCTTGGCTCAGCTGCGTCCTTCTGTCCACAGAGAAGCACCCCCAGCCCCGTGCCGCAGACCCGCGAGTCCTCGTCCACACTTGAGAAGCAGGCGGGCACCAGTGCCCACGGCGCCGGCAACAAAGGCCTCGCCCCAGCTTCTGCAGGTCGGCGTGCTCCCAGGCCCCTGCCCCTGCCCCTGCCCCCTGGGCCCGGCTGGCCCCCTCCTCCTGGCCGCAGTGTGCTGGCATAAACGTGCTTGCCCTGGCTGTACTCCGGCCTGGGAGGCGGGCCCCAGCTGGTGGGCAGTGCCCTTGTCCAGCTGCCGTGGGCATTTCTGGCCAAGTGCTGGTTCTCCGTCAGAGAACGCTGATGGTTGAGGCCACGTGCGCTGGCAGAGCCCTGCGGACTTTCTGTGCAGACCAGGTGGCACTCTGTGGCCCGTTGGGTCTCTGCCCCCCCATGTGGCTCTGTGGCACAAGAGCCCCAGTGACCGTGTGTGGACCAGGAGGCGTGTGCTAGTGGCACTGTTTACACAGCCGGTGCCCAGACCACCAGACCCACTGGCCAGTCATGAGTCTGCCAGCCCCGGTGCCAGCACGCGGGCTGCTTGGCAGTCCTTCTTTGGGGAAGGCAAGCCCTGGCTCTGGTCTTGGGCATGCCGGCTCCTCTTGCGCCGGGGATGGCGTGGAGGGGGCGGCATGGAGGGGGCGGCGTGGCCTGGCCTCAGTTGTGCAAGGGCTTTCCCCACGCTCGGTGAGCCTCTCGGGGCGGGCCAGGAAGGGGCTCCCTGGGGGGGCTCAGTGTGCACCTGCAGTCACCCCACGTGTGGAAGTGCAAGGAGCCCTGGGGCTGGGCAGGCGTCTCGCACGGCGGAGCCCGGTTCACGGGTGCTTGTGTCCAGGCACGTGAGGGATCCACATGTAGGGCAGGTTCGTGGGTGCCGAGCTCCCTGACCAGCTGCACCCGAGCAGGCCACCTCAGCCCCTCGGCCCGGGCCCCTCTGAGAAGCCCTGTCCTTTGCCGCAGGCTTCTACGCAGGCGCAGTGGCTGTCAGCCCGGCCCCCCTGGCTTCCGGATCCGAGCCTGGTGCCTTTGACGAGGTCTCCGGCTCGGGCGGCCTATTCGCCAGCATGGGCTCCTGCAGCTCCACCCCGCAGCCCCCGCCCCTGCTGCCGCAGCCCCGCGGCTCCGGCGCCACCTCACCGGTCCACCCGCTCTGCACCAGCCCCCGGCTCGGCAGTGCCACCCAGGGTCCATTCCCGGACGCCAGCAAAGGGGACCTTCCGTCCGAGGCCGGCTTCTCAGACCCTGAGAGCGAAGCTAAGCGGAGGATTGTCTTCACCATCTCGGCTGGTGTTGGTGGTGCCAAACAGTCCCCTCCCAGCAAGCCCAGCCCCCTGCCCATGGGCAGCCGCGGGGAT
This sequence comes from Helogale parvula, assembly GCA_004023845.1. Classification (NCBI taxonomy): domain Eukaryota; kingdom Metazoa; phylum Chordata; class Mammalia; order Carnivora; family Herpestidae; genus Helogale; species Helogale parvula. Next base: position 21,208 of record PJEM01013263.1, read on the forward strand.
GGCAGCCAGGGCCACGGGCAGGACGGCCGCAAGCGGGGCAGGAGGAAGCGGGCGGCAGCAGGGACCGCCAGCCTGGGCTCAGGCGTGTCGCCCAAGCGCCGGGCCCTGCCGTCCGTCGCCGGCCTCTTCACGCAGTCTTCAGGGTCTCCTCTGAACCTCAACTCCATGGTAAGGCTGGGAACGGCTGGGGCGGGGGGTGGGGGGGTACGGCGAGGGCATGTTGAGTTCCCAGCCCGGCCCTGCTCCCGGCCATCTGGGTGGGAGGGGCCCAGCACAGCCCTGGGCGTCGGTGCTCTGGGAGCCCGTTGACGGGGTCGTGCTGTGTCTGCTGGTCCCTCAGGTCAGCAACATTAACCAGCCTTTGGAAATCACGGCCATTTCATCCCCCGAGAGCCTGAAGAGCTCCCCTGTCCCCTACCAGGACAGCGACCAGCCACCCGTCCTCAAGAAGGAGAAGCCCCTGAGCCAGACCAACGGGGCCCACTACTCCCCACTGACCTCAGACGAGGAGCAGGGCTCCGAGGACGAGCCGGGCAGCGCCAGGCAAGTGGGGCCGGGCAGGGTGGGCCTTGCGGGAGGAGAGGCCCTCGTGGTCAGGCGGGGGGCCCTCCCAGGGCAGGGCCTGGGCCAAGGATGGGCTGCATCCAGCTCCCGTCAGTGACCCCTCGGCTGCTGTCCGCAGTCCCCCGGAGCGGCTGTCCTCGGTGGACGGTTTCCCCGGGTCATTGGCCTGTCCTCCATGAGAAGCCACTCGTGAAGGGCCTGGGCCGCCTTCCCAGCTGAGCCTCCTCGCGCAGGGCAGGGCCGGCCACCTGGGCCTGGAGCCGACGGGCACGGGGCCGCTCTGTCATGGTGCTCTTGTCACTCGGTTGGACCAGATGGAGGGGGCGCAGGCGGCCACGGCAGGAAAGGGCTCGAGAAAGCTGAGCTCTGCGGCCCTGGGAGCCCCCGCCCGCGTGCTGGACCGTGGCGGGCTTCTCTGCGGCGCGGGGCGGCCTCCTGGCGCGGGGTCTCGCAGCACGCGCGTCTGGAGAGCGATCTGGGGGCCCGGGGCGCACTCACAGCTGTGCAGACGGCACTCGTGTCGGTCGTGGGACATTTCTGTCACCCCGAGTCACCCCGCAAAGAAGCGCCTTTATCGGCCACCCCCCCAACCCCCCGGCTCCCACCATCCTCTCTGTCCCTGTGGACAGGACTCTCCAGGGACCCCCTGCGAGTGAGGTCACACAGGACGCGTCCCGTGTCTGGCTTCTGTCACTGCACAGTGTCCCCCGGGTCCGTCCGCGTGGTGGCGGGACGTCCTTCCTTCCTGGGCGGGTCCTGCGCCATCGTGTGGACGGGCACACCGTGTTTGTCCTCCGTCCACGGAGAGACTGGGGGGGTGTTGCCGGTTCTTAGCCAACGAGGTTCACACACGTGTGTTTGTCTGAAAACGTTCTCTGTTTACCAGCGCGGAGTTGCTGGGTCACGTGGTGGCTCTGTGTTTAGCCTTTCGAGGAACCGCTGGACGGTTGTCCGCAGTGGCTGCCCCTGCTCCCGTCCCCAGGCGTGCGTGAGGGTGCTGCCTCTCCTCGGCGCCGTGACCTTCTGCTTTTGCTGCCTGTTCGTCTACCTTCAGTTTTTTTTTTTTTTTTTATATTTATTTTTGCGACAGAGGCAGAGTGGGAACAAGGGAGGGTCAGAGAAAGAAGGAGACACAGAATCCAGAACAGGAGCAGCTCCTGGCTCCGAGCGGTCAGCACAGAGCCCGACACGGGGCTCAAACTCACCAGCTGTGAGACCGTGACCTGAGCTGCAGTCGGAGGCTTAGCCGACCGGGCGCCCGGCGGGTTTTGTTGTGTAACTGGGTAGCCATTCCTGTGGGGCAGCGTCTCGAGGTTGTGGGTACCTCGTCTGTGTCACCAGTGACCCCGAGCGTCCTCTCGCATGCTGCCTGGCCCCTCGTGCGTCTTCGGGGAAACACCTCTTCAGGGGCGGTCTGTCGGGGCGTCATCAGGTCGTTTTTTTATTCAATTATAAGAGTTCTTTGTATAGTCTAGACACCGTTGTTTATCAGGTGTCTGATCCGTGGACGTTTTCTTCCTCTCGGGGTTTTCTGTGCGGTCCTTGCTGGGGTCCTTTGAAGTGCGGAGTCAGACTCTGATCCAGCCCGTTTCCCTTCGCTCCTGCCGCCTGCACTGCCGCCTTTCTGTCCGGGCTCCTTCATTCTGTTCTGCTCCCGCGGACCTAAGTTATGTTTTTGAAGTTCCTGCGTGAGTGTCCTCCTCCCGTGTTGGAACCGGTGAACCGCGCAGTCTCCAAACCCTCTCGGAAGTTTTCCCGTGTTTCTGGAGCTCCTCGAGTCCTTCGGGACATGCTCTGGAGACACGGACACGAACGTACACGCCCGTACGATCTGGTGCTTCCGCGGCTCGTGCTGCGGGTCCCAGGTGACGCCCCACAGACGAGGCAGCACCCGGACCGTACAGGCACCGAGGCCACACAGGCTTGGGGGACTAGTGGACGTCTCTGTGTGCTGGGAGATGGCGCCCCTGTGCCTGAGACCTCAGTCCCGTCCCCTGCCACTGGCAGCGTCCTGCACGGCACGAGGGGCCTGGGGGCCACAGTCCCCGTGAAGAGGTCTGAGGGCGGGCGGGCTGTGTGCTGCCCGCCTCCCCAGGCCGCAGTGTGAACACACGGTCCCCTGGCGTGCAAACGGATTTCAAACATCTGCCATCTGGTTTTTTCTTGATAGAATTGAGAGAAAAATTGCCACAATCTCCTTAGAAAGCAGATCTCCTCCGAAAACCTTGGAAAACGGTGAGTAACTTTCCTCCACGTCCTGTAATTCCCAGGCCACAGGTGACTCAGCCCCAGGGCATGGCCTCGACACTCGGCTTCTAGAATGGTCTCTGGACATTGTTGAGTGCCAGCTGCACGGGCAGTGGGGCCTCGAGAGCCGTCCCCACGGTTGCCGGTCCCAGTGCCGCCGGGCGGCGGTCCCGTCCCCTCCTGCTCCACCCAGGCTGGAGTCTGACTCTGTGCATGCACGCCTGCCCTCTCCCACGGGCTATGGTCCCCAGCTCCCCTCCTGTCCCCCAGCCTGCTCAGCGCCACCCAACCTCCGGCAGGTCTAGTTCTGGACCACGGCACACTGCTCTCGGTGGAAGGGGTGGCTCTGGGCCCTCGGCCCCTCACGGGCTTCATGTCTCCTCGGCAGGTGGTGGCCTGTCTGGGAGGAAGCCGGCCCCTGCCAGCGAGCCTGCCAACAGCAGCAAGTGGAAGTCCACCTTCTCCCCCATCTCCGACCTCGGCCTGGCCAAGTGCGCCGACAGCCCGCTGCAGGCCGGCTCCGCCCCGGGCCAGGGCTCCCTGTTCACCTTCCGGCCCCCGCTGGAGGAGTCCGGCCCGGCCGACGCCAAGCTGGCCGCGCACCCCAGGAAGAGCTTCCCCAGCGCCCTGTCCGGGGCAGGCGGGCTGAGCCCAAGCAGCAACCCTCCCAACGGCTTCGCCTTCAGCGGGGGCCTGGCCGCCGACCTCAGTTTACACGGCTTCAGCGATGGTGCTTCTCTCCCCCACAAGGGCCCCGAGGCAGCAGGCCTGGGCGCCCCCCTGAGCTTTCCCGCCCCCCGGGGCAAGGACGGCCCTGCGGAGCCCGGCCCCTTTGTGAGCAAGAGGCAGCTGGACGGAGCGGGCGGCCCCAAGGGCAGGGAGGCAGGCGAGCCGGGCCCACCGGCGTGCGGGCCCCCCGACAAGGCCCCGCTGGCGCACGGCAAGCCGGGCAAGGGCCGGGACCGTGAGCCCGACCTGAAGAACGGCCACAACCTCTTCATTTCTGCCGCCGCCGTGCCCCCCGGGGGCCTCCTCAGCGGCCCCGGCCTCGCCCCGGCGGCGGCGCCCTCGGCGGGCAGCGCTGCCCCAGCCGCCCAGACGCACCGCCCCTTCCTGGGCTCGTTCGCCCCCGGCCCGCAGTTCGCCCTGGGCCCCGTGTCCCTGCAGGCCAACCTGGGCTCGTCTGTGCTGCAGTCGCTGTTCAGCTCCGTGCCGGCCGCCAGCCTGGTGCACGTCTCCTCCGCCGCAACCAGACTGACCAACTCGCACGCCATGGGCAGCTTTCCCTCCGGGGTGGCAGGCGGCGCAGTTGGAGGTAGGCGGACACGCGTCTCTCCCGTGTGACTCTTGGGGCCTGCAGGCCACACGCCGTCGCCGACGCCCTCCTGGACCGCCGGGTTAATGACAACTGCTTTCCAGGTTCCCTTGCAGGGCCCCCTAAGGGGCGAGAGGCTGTGCCCGCGTGTCCCCTCGGGTCCACTATGCACCCGTCACCTCGTTCCTTTTTGTGAGATGCAGATGCGCCTGTGGCGTGGGCAGAGCACCCACGCGTGAGTCGGCCTGTGTCAGGTCCCCGGGCCGGGACGGCGTCCCTTGTACCTTCGGGAGAGCTGGCGCCTCGACTAGGGCTTTGTCTCGTCCCCATGGAGGCCACCTGTCGGACCTGACACTGCCCATGGGTCCGGGCGGCCGCGGGGGGCCGGCGCTGGGCAAGAGCTGGCGGCCACAGCGCCTGCCGCCTGGTGGCACCGTGTAGGGCGGAGAGGAGCCGTGTGGCCGGGCCGGGCCCGCCGCGGGGTCCCAGCCGGCTCTCCGGCGGGCGCAGGCGGGCGGGACCCCGTCCTGTGGCGGGGAAGGTGAGTCACCCCGGCCGCCCGCGCCCCCCTGCTGCTTGCTGCTTTGCCCCCGCCCTGTGACGCCCCTGGAGCTGCGGCCGCTGTCTGCTTCCCGTCGCCACGTCTCTCTTCGCTTGACTGGAGACCTGCCCCCCCGTTGAAGCTGAGTTTTTCTCTCCTGTTTGCAGGTGTCTTTAACCACGCGGTGCCTTCCGCCTCCGCTCATCCGTTTGGAGCCAGTTTCGGCAGCGGGGCTGCGTGTCGCAGCGCCACGCTGAGCTTAACCCCGCTGCAGGCGGTGGCCGGCGCCCCGCCCCCGGCCCCTCCGGGGCAGCCACCCCTCCCTGCGCCCCCGCCCCCTAACGCTGCCTTGCCTCCCACCCCCGCGCTGCTCCCCGCTAACTCTGAGCCCACGCTTCTGCAGAACCTCGCGTCCCTCCCGGCTAACCAGGCTTTCTTACCCGCCGCCTCTGCCGCCTCTCTGCAGCCTGCTAACGCCTCTCTGTCCATCAAGCTCGCCTCCCTCCCGCACAAGGCCCCCCGCCCCTCCTTCACGGTGCACCACCAGCCCCTGCCCGGGCTGGCGCTGGCCCAGGCGGCGCCCGTGATCCCGCAGGCCAGCTCCGCGGGGCCGTCGGCCGTGTGGGTTTCCCTTGGCATGCCGCCTCCGTATGCCGGGCGCCTCGCGGGGGTTAAGCCGCGATAAAGACCTTGCTTAGCTAGCGGTTCGTATTCTGTAAGGTAAGGCTAGAGCCCAACCAGGGAGCCCGTATGAGCCCCTGAACTGTCTGTCCTTCCTCCCACAGAGAGTGGACGGGCCCGCAGGGCTCTGAGGAGGGGCCCAGGGGACCCAGGCTGCTCTGCCTCAGGTGGAGACGGTCGGTTCTGACAGGTGCAAGGGAAAGCCGGGGTAACCGGGACTGGCCGTGTGTTCCTACCTCCGGGACGGCTAAGCAGCCGCCTCGGAGCTCGAGGGAGCGGCCGCTCTCATCACCCGGCCCACTGGACGGCAAGACCCACTGGCCCCTGCCCAGTGGAGGTGCCCAGGAAGGATGTGGATGGGGCCGGCAGCCCAGTGTGCCCAGCGTAGCTCAAGCCTGCTGTCGCCTGCAGGCTGGGTGTCTGCAGCAGCCAGGGACCAGGGCCATGGGGGCAGCTCAGAGCGCGGCCTCACTCTGCCTGCTTTCGGGCCTCCCTGGCCTGTCCCCCGGCGCACGCTATAGGCCTTAGGGAGAAGGCACCCGTGGGCCATCCGCACTTGGTGCTGGAGCCCCCTGCCTGCAGGCCCCAGGAACCGGTGGGTTATGGTGGCCACAGCCCTGCTCGGGGAAGCACAGCCCCTGCCTCAGGGTTATCAGTGGAGAGTCCTCGGAGGACAGTGTAGAAAGGGCCCATGTTTGGCAGCGGGTGAGGAAGGTCGCCGTGAGGCCTGTTCAGGGAGCGCGTCCATCGGTGCCTGCGCTGGCTGTGTGTCCGCGTTAGGAGGCCAGGCCCTGGCACCGCCAGCCCGGTCCTGGGGCAGGGACTTGAGGAAAGGAAGCTGGGCGCTAACAGGGTACTGGAGGGGTGAGGGCCGCTGGAGTCGACGGCCCCCCAGTCAGGGTGCAGGTCAGTGGACAGCCTGGCCTGAGACTGTGCCTCAGCCTGTTGGAAAGTCCGGGAGGTAGAGCAGCTTTCGAGTGTGGTGGCCTCACGCTGTCAGAGCAGGTGTCTGGGCAGCCACGATGGGCTCTGAAGAGGTCAGAGGCGTGCATGGAGGCATCTGGGCACCAGGCTCGGGCCTGGCCCACAGCTGACCGCCGCCCGAGTCCTTCCGCCCACAGCCCTCGCCTGCGGATCCCCTGGGGGCGAGACTGCCAGCAGAGCCTGGCAGGTGGCGGCCTGGGAGGGCGTCAGCTCCCGGGCTCCTGGGGAGGAGGGCCAGGGGCGTGGACCGGGGGTCCCTGCCAGCAGAGGCGGGGCCTGCAGCGACCACAGCCTGTCTGTCCGACCGTCCCATCTGTCCCATCTGCCGCCGTCCTCTGTCTGTAGGTGTGGCTCCCTGGCCTGGGGGAACGTCCGAGCCCCCCTAGCGGACCGCTAATGCTGCCTTTTCCCCCCGCGCTGGTGTCCGCAGGTAACTAGGATTCTACCTCAACCGTGAGACCTATGCACGCATGGGCTGGGCCGGCGGCGCGGCAGCGGCCCCGGGACGGCAGGACAGACGGAGGACGGGACGAGGCTCTACTGTGAATCAGCGCTGCGCACACCTGCAGGGGGCGCTGGGGCCCGGCTCCAGCTCGTACTGTTGATAGTTTTAGATAAAGTATTTATCGTTTTTTAAAAAGTATAAACACCCTGACTTATTTTACTCCACCGGAGTCATAAAGGCGACCTATTGAGAAATGTAAATACGATATATGAGAGGATCTATGTAAAGGCGTCCACCCGAAGGACTGGCCCGCCCGCGGACACGCCGCCCGCCGGTCCCGGTGCTATCTCGACGCAGGCCTCGCCGCCGCCTCGTCTCTTGGTGCTGACTGGAGGTTGACCAACGCCAAACCCAGGCCTCGAGGCGCCTGCCCTGTTGTCCCCCGCCACTCTTCCTATACCAAAGGCATGGCTGTCTCCAGGCAGGGGGGTGGCCCGCTCTGTTGTGACATTCCTCAGAATAAGTCCCCTCCCCAACACTGTGAATGGCCCCCACCAGACTGCTGGCCCCTCGGTCCTGGGATCAGCACCTTTGGCATAGGAATGGCCAGCGGGCGCGGGAGGGCCAGGTCCTCCCCAGTCCTGCACGGAGCCCGTTCCGAGTGGTGCTCGTGAGGAAGGGCTGGCACCCGACTCCCTGGCGGCGCGGCAGGTGCGTTTTCGCGTGGGCGTCTGCCAGACGCGGGCTCCCGCCGCCGTCACCAAAGCGCGCAGTGAGCTCACGGCACTTGGCTGGTGACGTGGGGCAGGTTAGTCACGGGTGCCTGGTGTGTGTGTACAGGAGAGAGTCACGCTGACGAGTGACAGTGTTTTATAGAGATGTGATGAAAATTTATAAATTTCATAGACTTGACTTCATTTATTTTTAGATTGTATAATGCACAGTAAACTAAAAAAGAAGAGGGGGAAAACCTATTTATTCAAGTGCACAGTGGCAGGGGCCCGGGGCCGGCCCTCAGCCCCAGGCTCTGCGGCCCCGCGGTTCCTGGGGCAGAGCGGACGGGCCCCTAGCCCTGCCCGTCTTTCCGGCCAGTCCGCACTGCTGCTCCCGGCCTCCGCCGGCCCCCACCCTGGAGCAGTCTTGATGGTGCTTGGGAATGAATGAATGCACTGGGGGGCAGGTGACCAAGGCAAAGGCAGGAGAGCCCTGGATGTTTCCAGAGGTTGCCGGCAGGGTCCAGCATAGCAATCTGTGACTGGGTCCCGGTCCCCCAGCTGACCAGTTTTGTGTCTGTACACGGTGTTTAGAAGGGTGCCTCCCCCATCCCCCGAAAGGGCCAATTTCAGCCAGGGTCCTGGGAGGGCGGCAGGAGGGCTGAGGAGTCAGAGCCCCGTCCTCAGGTGCTTGAGCCCACCAGGGTACGTGGGCAGCGTGCCTCTCTCTGAAGGTGGGCTGCGCGTACGTCTAACTTGTTGCTTAATAAAGGTCTTGAGCTCCTGCCCGGCATGGGAGGGTCAGTGTGGTGGGTCAGGGCCGGGGCCGCCTCCTCCTGACCCCTAGGCATAGACCCCCAGGCATAGGTCTGGAGCCAGCCTCTCTGGCAGCCGGGGCTTGAGGTCGGGTTTCTGCCTCCCGCCACCTCAGGAGGGCAGGCCCGTCTGTGGAGGGCAGCTGTCTGGCTGCTGGCCCCGTTTCGGAGGTTGGCTGGACCCCTGCTTTCCATGAAAGGGACCAGCAGGAGCCCTTCTTGCCTGGGGGGGAAGGGGGCGCCGCTGGCCCAGAGCAGTGGTTGAGGCAGAAGATGGTGCTTGGGATGGGTTCTTGAAAGCCCTGGCTCCCTCCCTCTGGGCCGGTGCTCCTGGTGCAGGAAGGTGCTGTGCCTCGCCCCTGTGAACCCCGGCCCTGGCCTTCTGGACGGGGTAGTGTCTGCTCGGCCTCTTGAGATGCCCTCCCACCCCCCCTCAGGAGCCCAGGGCTCCCCGAAAAGCTACAGGGCGGGCAGCAGAGAGGTCACAGCACAGGTCCCTGGTCTAGAACGGGGCAACCCTGCACACAAACACTGCATCACTTTGGGGGGCCCCTAGTGACGTGCCATACATCCCCTCCTGATAGAAACAGCGCATCCGCACGTGAGCGTCGGCACGCAGTCGCTGCGTTGGGGATCACCCCACGGTGGCCCCGCTGTCCCTGGGGAGTCAAGCTAGGGAGTGTCCTTCCTGGGCCCCTCGGTCCTCGTGACCGCAGGGCCAGCCCCCGCTGGCAGCAAGGCCGGCTGCGGGACGGGAGGCTGCGTGGCGGCGCGTGGGGCCCTGGTGCTGCTGCTGACCGCGGGCGAGTTCAGGGAAGGCCGGGGGCCTGCGGAGTGGCTCTGCTCAGGAAAACCCAGCGAGGAAAGTGGCCCTCCAGGCAGTCGCCCTGTCTCGCAGCTGCGGACTGTGACGTGTGTAAGGCTCGCGCGCCCCTCTTGACCCGCACAGCTCGCTCCCTGCCCTCCCCCCGCCCCATCCTCCTTCTGTGGTCCAGCCACACTGGCTGGTGTCTTGTGTGTTCTCCGTAATTTGTAACTCAGACGGGGCTTTGCTTTGTTTCTGGTAGACTGTTTCAGTTGGGGGTGGGCTGCTGGCTTGACCCTCCTCCTGTCCCAAGAGAACCCCAGCGCTCTGCATCCCCACCTCTAGGCGCTGTAATAAAATACTTTTCACTTGAACCTGGTCTGCTGGAAGCACTTCTGCCCGCGACAAGGTGCGGGGGGAGGAGGAGGCGGAGGCGCGAGGGCGAGGGGCCACGCTCCCCACTCCCCAGGTGGGGAGGACGGGGTCTCCCGGAAGAAGCCTCAAGGCAGCCACGTGGCCGGGCACTGAGCACCCACCTCAGGGAGGGTCCACCCTGCTGGCGCCTGCACCTGATTAGAGCAGGCCTACCCAGCACACTTTTTAAGTAAAAGCAACTAAATCAGGACTGACATTGGCAAAACATTTCCTGAGGTTCTGCCTGGGCTCAAGGGAAGCCTGGGAGCTGGATGTGGGATCCAGTCAGGATCCTCTTGGGGTTCCTCACACCATGCCTCTATTCTTTCTCAGGGCCTGTGAACACCAGAGGCCCCACGGGCCAAGGTCCCAGCCTCCCCACCTCCCCCTGGTCTGGTTCTAGGTCTTCTGTATTCAGGCAGGCCGGCCCTTGCTCCTGGGCACTTAAACCTCCAGCCCAGAGAGTACTGCTGTTCTGTTTCGGGCCTGCTTCCTTCCGGAGCCGGTTCGAACCACCCAGACTGCCATCCCACATGGAAAAGAGGTACCTTTATTAGAACAAAACAAGCGCGTCGGCCTGAGTGCCTCCAGCACCCTGCCGGCGGGTGCCCAGGCAGGGCCCCGTCAGCAGGCGTAGAATTCACAGTGGCTCCAGGAGGCACAGGCCCCGCGCCCTTCACAGCATTATCTAACTTCGTACATTCAGCCTGCACAGGGCAGGAGGGCTGCATCAGCCTCAGGTGCCGCCAGGCCCCGGATGGATGCATCCAAGGGCTGGGCACAGCTTCTGGGAGGGGGCACTTGTCCCCCGGTAGCAGCATGTGGCACCAATAGGTGCCAGACCAGTCCGGGGGGGGGTGGGGGGTGGTCTGAGGCACCAGGATGGGGGTGGTTGGTTACTGGGTGGTTTCTCCAACCTGCCCCCACCCACCTCCACCAACGCTGGGTTTCTGAAGTCCCAGGAAGCC
>PJEM01013263.1:31799-42052 GCA_004023845.1 Helogale parvula
GTCATCTTCCGGATCTCGTTCCTGTAGAATATGAGGCTTCTCCGCATGAACTCGTAGCTGGGGGAGAAAGCAGTGTGTGCTCAGAGTCCTGCTCTGCCTCTGCCCCCGCCCCCCCACCGTGGACCCACACCCCCGCATTCCCCACCTGGCTCGCTGCAGAGCCCCCATCCACTCCTGACACTGCTCCTCACTGCAGCACTCAAAGTGGTACTTCCTCTCCGGATCCTCGATGAAGCCTGCAGGAGGGGCAGTCCCCATCTCGTGACCGGCTCCCCCCACCATTCTTCCCTTCAGGCCTCAGCTCCCTGTGGCCTCAGTGCAAAACTGTCCCTTTCTCCAGTGCAAGTCCAGGCTCAGGGCTTCCCACCAGCTGTGCCATGGATGGAACTGCGTTCCTAAAACGGTAAGTTCAAGTCTAGACTCTAGGAACGTACCCCTATTTGAATACAGGACGGTTAGAGGCATAATTACTTAAACTACAATAAAATGGGCGTCAAATCTAATGGACTAATGTCCTTGTCAAAAAGAGAAATCTGAGCACAGGGTAAACCAGGTAGAGATGGACGCAGGGACCGGGGGCATGATTCCAGAGAACTGTGGGCAAGGAGCACCAGGATCGCCAGCGACCCCCAGACGCCAGGAAAGGACGGGAAAGCGTCCTCTCCACAAGGAACCCTTGCAAACACCCTGATCTCGGACTTCCGGTCTCCAGATCTGGGGGAGCACACGTTCCCGCCCTTTAAGCCCTGTAGCATGAAAAACTTGTAGAGACTCTTCTCTCGCTGCCGACTGGACCCGCTCAGGACCCAGGAGTGTGCTACTCGGCGCCCAGAGGATGACGGCACCCGAGGAGTGCAGGGCTCCCGAGCGAAAGGCAAAGTCCTAGCGGATCTGGGGCAGGCGCTAGGACGCGGGGCGCGCCCAGCGGGTAGGGCCCAGTTCGACCTCGGGCAGCCCCGGGCAGTGGACTTGGCCTCCGCGGAGGCGGGCGGGGCGGGGCTGGGGTCGTGCCCGGCCTCGTCCGCCACGCCCATCACTCACTGATGGAGAAGCCGCTGGGCTCTTCCTGGGTCACTCTGCAGTGCTCCAACAGCAGGGCTCCGACCGGCTGCGGGGAAGAGGGGGCGCAAGGGAAGGGTGGGGGCGAGCCTCCGCGGTGACCCCGGCCCCCGCCCGCTCCCGGGCGCCTCCCCGGCCAGCCTACCTCGGCCTCGTCCGTCCGGAAGTAGAAAAGGAAGTTGACCACCAGCTTCACCAGTCGCCGCTTCAGCACTACGAACACAGGGCGGCCTCGCGCGGGCTCGGTGGCCACCCACCCGCGCCCGCCCGCCCGCCCGCCCGCGCCCGCCTCGGCCCTCTCACCGCTGCCTTTCTTGGGGCCCCGCATGCCAAGCTCGGCCGCCAGCTCGGCCGGCTGCCGGGACAGCGCCTGCAGCTCCTTCTCGTTGTAGCGCATGGCGCCGCAGGGACCCAAAACACGGAGCACGGGCCGCGCCCTCCCGGCCGGCCGCACTCGCGCCAAAAAAGTCCCACAGCGCCGTCCCGGAAGCGCTGCCGCAGCCACTGCGCTTGCGCGCCTCCGAACCGCCCATCCCGCCTATCGCGAGCGCGGAGACAGTAAATGAAATAGACGATCGTCATATATGACTACGCAATAAGTTGGATCCGGGGTGGGAACAGACTAAGGTACTCTCACGACCAGTGGCGCCCTTTACCGAAGCGGACAGACGCAGGCGGAAAGGGGCGAGTCGCAGTCCGGCCTCCCGCGATACCTGACCCCGCGCAAATTAGACCAACTGAAAAGTCGTAAAGAGGCTGGTGCGCACGCGCACTTTGAATCCCAGCCTGTACTCTCAGTCCCGCCCCCTTTCCTCGCGCCTCCCGAGCCTCCGGTCCGCCTCTCCGGGCAGGGCGAGCATGCGCACACGGGAGGCCCTGCCCGCTTTGTCCCCGGAAGTATTTCCGTAGGATGCGACGCGCTTGCGCGTAACGTACTCGTAGTGGCGGCGAGCGCGGAGTGAGGAGCAGCGCGCGGTGAGGGCGGGGGCCCCGGCTTCCCAGGACGCGAGTGGACGGGGCGGGGGGACCGCGGGTGAGGGCCGGGCGGCTTTGGGGGTCCTGGCGCCCACGGGCTTCAACTCTCTGGCCACGCGCCGGGCGGGCCGAACGAATCTCGCGTCCTCGGAAGTCTGTCCGAAGGCCCGTGGGGTCGGGTGGCGGCTCACATGGCGCCCTCCATGCCCCTAGGACCCCTGAGAGCAGGGACTTGCGGCTCTTCGTCGTGGTTGTGCGGTCCTGGGTCTCCTCGGGCCCAGGAACCTCCGCGCGCGCCCCCGTAGCGTGGGGGATAACAGCGGCCCCGGGCCCGCCGAGCAGGGAGCGCGGTCCTGGGGGCGGGGCGCTCGGCCCGTTAGCCGGCCCTGGTCCCACTCGCGTGTCCGGGGCCGCTTCTCCCGGCCGAGAGGAGCTGGCGCTGGTCGTCATCTTCCTAGTTTCCCGCCCCCTCGTTGGGCCCCGCAGGCCGCCTACCCTCCGTCCGGAAAGCGAGCCCGTTCTTTTGTAAGGAGCGGGTCTCTCTGGCTGTGCGGGTTTGGGGCCTGGCCCGCTGATTGGTGGTCTTGTTTCTGCGTCCCGCCCCCCGCACTGCAGCCTCCCCTTCCGCGCTCTGAATGCGTTTTCTTGAGTTTTCGTCACGTCGTTACACCTGTTTCCTAAGATTGGAAGTAGTTTCTGCTGCGAAGACAACTGACGGGGTCACTTGTGTATTTTTCTTCCATTTTTCTCCCCTGCCCCAAACTAACTGACTTACTAATTTTTCCTATCAGCCTGGTTTTCTTGGCCTGTTGACTTTTTTCCTTCGAAGCGTTCGACATCTCGATGCCTATTGAGTGTGTTTTTCCCAGGTTTAAGCAAATTAATTGTTTCTTCATCCTCCACCCCCCACCCCCACCCCAAAGAAGCCTCCCCCTCAGAGACTGGCACGAGCCTCTGTTGCTCGCCTTCCAGCCGAGCCGCTGTCTAGAACTTTCTGTCGGCGCTCTCCTGAGTTGGCTTCTGTTTTCTGTCTGATTATGTGTTTCTTTTTCTCTGTTGTTTCGGGATGCGTCTCCAGATGGTTTTCAAAGAAATTGATTCTTAATCCTCGGTTATCTGTTTACTGTCACAAATAGAAACAGAGTATGAAATTTTGGACTGAAAATTCATTTTGAGACTGATTCTCTTCTGGTGCCTAACTTTTTGTTTCTGGCCTTTTTCTTTAATAGAAACTGAAGGTGTTTCTTGGTGTAAAGTTTCACGATCGTTTTCATTGATGGGCGTTTTGTTTGTTTCTATCTGAACAATTAGGTTCTCTCCGCCCTGGGATAGTTCCCTCGTGTACCTTTGGTGGTATTTCCATGCTTATTTCTATTATTGTTCTGAAATTTGGTCTTCTTTCCTTCTTTTATTCTCTTTTGTAGAAGGTTTGTTTACTTTGTACTTCCAAGCTCTCGCACTCAGCTGTTCCTTTGGACCGTGCCATCTTTACTTTCCAAAGTTTCCTTCTGGTTTTCATTTGCCTTGCCGACTTGGCGGGCTGCCGCTCTCTGGGGAGGTCTCCATCAGGTGTCTCCCTCCCTCCCTCCCCTCCCCTCCCTCCATGTGAGATTCCTCATATCTGTTTAAGTTTGAGTTGCCAGCTTCACTTGGTGGGTCTCGCTGCCTGGCGGGCCTGGGAAGGCGCTGGGGTTTTCTTTGGGGCTTGAGTGGCCCCGCCATCAGGGTGTGAGAGCTGGTCTCTGGTGCTCTTGTTGGGCCACCGGGCTGGGGGACCTCCCCGTGCTGGGCAAAGTAGGGGGGCGGCTGCCTCCTGTTTGCTGGGCGGATTCTGATGGAATCCCCCCTTTCCAGCCTGGCCCTCCTCTGCTGGACTCTCCCCCAGGGCGCCAGCCCAAGTGCGGTGTCCCTTGTCCTTCTGAGAGCAAAACTGCAGTCCCTGCGAGCAGCCTGTTGAGGGCCCCTGGGCACACCATCTCCTGGGGGGGGGGGGGGGGGGGGGGGGGGGGGGGGGGGGGGGGGGGGGGGGGCGCAGGGATGATGTGTGCAGTGAGCCACAAGGAACCGGCAGTTTGGGTCTCCAGTGGTCACTGGTTTCCCTCTAACGGGGCAACCAGCTCAGTATCTGCCACCAGTTCCCTGAGCAGAAGACGTGCTGCACCCCCCTGCCAGCTGCTAGCTGTCAAGGGACTTAGCTGGCCATCAAAGAAGGGCCTGGGCTCATCAGCAGACCGACGAAGAGCACCACCTTCCAGTCACTTGGGGAGGTCACCACATACCACGGGACAGGACGGGCCGGGCGAGAGGGGCCTTGGCACTGACGAGGGGCTCTCTGTCCCCTGAGCTCCTGTCGTCTCCTCCGCACGCGGGAGGACTCCGCTTCCTCCCGAGCCGGGCCCAGAGTCTGGGCAGTTGCCTTTGTTTTCTTTCTGGTACCAGCAGTCCTGACGAGCGCAAGGCAGTGTGTCCACGTGGGTTTGATTTGCATTTCCCTGCGGAGGAGTGCCGTCCGGCGCCTTTACCCTTGGCTGCCGGCTAGAGCAGCGCACACCCGTGCCCTGCAGGCACCCTGGCTTCGCCTTTCAGGGGAACGCCCTCCGGTGATGTCCTCAAGAAGGCGGCTGTAGTCTCCCTGCAAGTCACTCGAGACCCGTGAAAGAGAGACCTCCCGGGCCCCGGCCGTGTCCCTCTGCCCCCCAACCCACCCCGGGAGCGGCAGGTCCGGCAGCCGCGATGCCCCCGGGAGGCGGGGGCGCAGTTCCCCCTTGGGCTCACCACACGTGGCACGGGGTGAGGCCACCAGGGTTCCGCGGGCCGATGCACTTGCCTTCCTGGCAGGGGGTACTCCTGGCATCGAGCCCTCTTCTCAGAGCGAACGCTATTCCACTGAGTGAGTGGGATGGTTGGGGGTGCTCAGCCTTCACTTGTGGCCTGGCACACTCCCACAGGTGGCAGCTCCGGGTGGCCTTCTGTAACACGAGGTCTGGCCCTGTGGCAGCCGTAACGCCCCGGGTTGGCAGCCCCTGGAAGGGCGCGTTGCTGGTTCCCAGGTGTTAGGCATCAAGAGGCCGAGAACCGGGTCAGGGAGATCTAGGTCCCTCTGGAGTTAGGAGGTGACTCTAAGTCACGCCACGGGTCCAGGGCCCAGCTGGCTATGCCCTGTGTCTTCCTTGTCTGTGGCCGCTCTACTCAGTCACCCCCGAGTTAGTGGTTCCGGGGCGCAAGTTCGTTACTGTGCAGGTCCGGAGAGCTGAAGCATAGAATGGAGGTTTGTGTTCCTGCTAGGGACCCCAGGGAGTCCTGCGTCCCCCCTTTTCCAGCTTCCAGAGGCGCCCCATCCTGGGCCCACAGCCCCTCCTCCATCCTCATGGCCAGCGGCCGGGGTCTGCATGTCTCTCTGCCTCCCTCTTGTGAGGCTGCTGGACACCTTAGGGAACCCAGGTCACCCCCACCTCAGGGGCCTTGACTTAATCCCACCTGCAAGGTCCTTTTGCCATATACAATTCCTTATTCCCCGTTTTGGGGATTAGAATGGGGACATCTTTGTGGGGTGACACTCACTCCGGGGCCTATCCCTGTGAGCTCACTTCTGCAGGAACAAGGTAGTGTGGGTTTGAGCCAGCAGCCAGGGGCTGACATCGGCCAGTCAGGAGGGAGAGTGTTCGGACACCGGAGAGAGGTGCCCAGAGGCTGGGCGTGAGCTGGGTCTGAGAGAACGTGGGGGGGGGGTGCCGCTGTCGCAGGGAACGGAACGGGGTGTCGAGGACTCGAGAGCGTCCTCCTGGGCCACAGTCAGGTGTTGAATGTCTCTCTGCATCAGGAGAAGTGGGTGGAGGGACAGACTCCCTTCCTTCCTTTCAGCAGGTTTATAGCTGAGCGTAGACAAGCAGAGACTTCAGGGGAGCACACACTGACCCCTCGGGCCAGGGTCCAGGAAGGCTTCCTGCAGGAGGTGAGGCTTGTGACCGGACTTGACCACTTACCCGAATTTTGAGTCTCAGAGCCTTTACACTTCAAGGACTGTGGCGGCCTCCTTTCCAGGCCTCCCCCAGGGCCACCGTGGGCCCTCGGTCCACCCGAAGATATGTGGGGGCGATTAGGCTGATCCCCATCAGGAGTGGGGGGGATGGGAGACTACGGGGGTGGGAGGGTAGCAGGGGGCAGGGATGGGAGACTTGTGGGGAGGGGGTCTCGCCCTGCGCGGTCACAGCCTCTCCATCGCCCCCGCAGGTTTCCCCAAGGCCCTCACCATGGATTTCCAGCACCGCCCCGGGGGGAAGACCGGGAGTGGGGGCGTGGCCTCCTCCTCCGAGAGCAACCGGGACCGCAGGGAGCGCCTCCGGCAGCTGGCCCTGGAGACCATCGACATCAACAAGGTCGGTGACCCGAGGGCAGGAGGCCCCTCCGTCGCGTGTTCCTTGCTCTGCCTTCTGTCTACGGAGCCACGTTCGGCACAGCCCGCACCTGGCGCCCGTGGCCCCGCTGCCCAGTGCTCTGGGCCTCAGGTCCTGGTTTGTAATCGAGGGAAGTGGACCTTGAGCCGCTCCAGCTGCCCACCCCAGAGCCTGCCTGCTGTCCAAGCTTGAGGCTTTTTGTTTGGCTGACGGGGGTGGGGGGGTGGGGATGGCTCTCCAGTGGCGAGGACCAAGACAGTGTCGTGTGGATTGACGCTCTAGCCGTAGGCAGCGAAGGGCAGCATGGTCCTCGGTGGTTCAGAGCTATTGGACCAGGGTCTGCCCGTTGGCGCTGCAGACATCAGGGCCAGATCACCCTCACGCTGTTGGCAGCCAGGGACCCCCACCCCGCCCCCAGCTCGGTGCCAGGGGCACCCCTGTTGTGATAAACTCAGGATGGCCCCAGACGTCCCCCAGTGTGCCCTGGGACAGACGTGGCCTGGCTCCTGCCTGCGAGGTCAGCTCTGGTCCCGTCCCCATTTCCCTGAGGATTCGAGGGAGGGAGACCGGTCACTGCTGACGATGACGTGGCCACTGGGCGGTGGAGTTAGGATTCGAACCGCTGCGAGTCTGGGCTGCTGCCCCTGATCACAGAAGGTCGCGTGGTTGGCCTGGGAGCCCGGCGCACAGATCACAGGCCTCCGTCATGACCCGCTGCTCCTGTGGTTTCGGTGTCGGGCTTGGCACTTGGCAGAGCCGGCGAGGTCAGCGAGGGCCCTTGTCCTGGCCCAGCGGCGCCCCCTAGTCCCGGAAATGCCACCAGGGTGCGGCCGAGAGCCCACGTCCTGGGCCCCTGACCTGGAGCGCCTGCGCGGAGGACAGCGCTGGCCCTGCTGCTCCAACGAAGCGGAGACTCCGGCTCCTCGCGGAGCAGGCGGGCGCCAGGGCCACGGTCACTGCTCACGGGGCTTTCCTCCCCAGGACCCCTACTTCATGAAGAACCACCTGGGCTCCTACGAGTGCAAGCTGTGCCTGACCCTGCACAACAACGAGGTGTGTCCTGGGCTCCGGGGGCGGCGAGGGGCGCCTGGCCTGTGAACTCCGCGCGCCGGACACGTCCGTTAGGGGGGACCCGTGTGCGCCCGGCCTGCTGCGGCCGCGGGCGCACACCAGGAGTTCTGCGTCCGGTGTTTGGGGTCTCGTAGGCGTGGCCCCGGGTGGGTCCTCGGGGCGGCCCGAGAGCCCCCCAGTCATGACCTCATAGTTCCCCGGGGGCCTCCGCGTCCCCCCAGCGGATAAGAAACACGGAGCTTGTCCCGCTCTGCGGAGAGGTCCCCAGGCTGTCACCAGAATGGACACCCATGTCACAGGGCGTGTCTCTTGTTGGGGGATCAGCTTCTGCCAGCTTACGCTGTGCAGCCGTGACTGCGGCCGCAGCAGCCTCGCTCTCTGGCCTCACGTGACCATGCCCCGCGGCAGAGCCTGTGGCCGGAGGCCGCTCCTCTGCACTGCCCCCCCCCACAGCCCCCCAAGCTCACCAGGTCTCAAGCCGTATGCGTGCTTTTCCCACTGCAGGGGAGTTACTTGGCGCACACGCAGGGGAAGAAGCACCAGACCAACCTGTGAGTGCCTGGGGCCCCTCCTGGTGCCCGATGCCCCGCCCCTCAGGACCCGGGTCGCGGTCTGTCCTGGGGACTCCGGGCGAGCGGAGGGGGGAGCGAGGAGGGGCGCGGGTGCTCTCTCCCCGGCGCTCAGGCCGGTCTTGCCGGAGCGCGGGCTTCTGTGGTGCAGGGAGGGAGGGGAGGGTTCTCAGAAGACCCCCTAGTGAGGAGCAGCAGGAAACGTGACAGGGACGGAGGTGCCCTGAGCCTGTCCCGGCCCCACAACATGGGAACCCTGGGACCCCCGCCCCGTGCCCCTGGCCTCTCAAACTCCAAGGTCGCTGTGGTGGTTGGACACCTCCCAGCACCTGGGCCTGTGGCCTTGGCAGCCTGTGTGGAGGGGCCACAGCGCTGTCTCCGTCTCCTCCGCAGGGCCCGGCGAGCCGCCAAGGAAGCCAAAGAGGCCCCCGCCCAGCCGGCGCCGGAGAAGGTCAAGGTGGAGGTGAAGAAGTTTGTGAAGATCGGCCGGCCAGGCTACAAAGGTGATTCTGTCTGGGAGAGTCTGGCCCACAGCCCCGACCTTGAGCCGCACAGAAACTGCTGTTCTCTGGCCCTTTGCCGCCGAGACTCACACTTGGCCTTGCCTCCTGCGGTTTCCCAGCAGAAGGACCAGGCTGGCACCGACGGCCCACTGGTGCCCTGGCCCCCCCCTTTCCTGTGAACTTTCCCAGACAACCGTGTATCGGTGTCGTGGCTCCTCTGGCCTCATGTCTCAGTGTCTGGGGAGCTGGTGATTCTTTACTGTGCTTTTGGGGGACATGAGTGACCATGGAGGGAGGTCCCTTTCCTTGGTCTTGGGACAGGGTGTTGGTGCTTCACCTGGAGGAGGGGCGGGTGGGGGGGTCCATGCAAGAAACCACTCACTCAGCGGAGCCGGTGGCAGAGGGGAGGGTTCTTGGATCGCCTGCCACAAAGTAGGTTCGGTGGCGAACATTGGAACATAGGGGACTGCGCTCCTGGGAGTTAAAGTTTCCAGGCAGGACACCGCAGTGCAAAGGCCCTGGGGCAGGTTGCTTGATAAGCTAGAGCTGGGATGACAGGATGGGGTGGGGGGGAGCCACCAAAGGCCTTTTGGCCATGGAAGGCCATCTGGTCTCTGTCCTGAGCGTAGTGTGGAGACGCCGGAGGGTGTGAGGGGGAGCGCAGCACCCCCAGAGCTGTTTGAGAGCGGTCTGCAAGTGGGAGCGGGGCCATGGAGGCCTGGCTGCAGCGCTGGAGCACGAAGGGCGTCCTCCCAGAAGCAGGGGCTCAGACCCCCCCCTTGCCGCACACACGCAGCGGGCCCCCTCCTCAGCTTCCGCTCCGTGTCGTCCCGGGCCTCGCCCCTGACTGTGCGATCTCAGGCAGGGACCTGCCGGTAGCTCTGGCACACCAGCCGGACGGCGTGCCCCGGCGTCCTGTCCTCCCATTCGCGGGCACCGTCTGTCCACAGCCGTGGTCCCGTAGCCTTGGGGACCACACGCTCACCTGGGCCTGACACCCTCGTGTGTTGCAGTGACCAAGCAGAGGGACACGGAGGTGGGCCAGCAGAGCCTCCTATTCCAGGTGAGGGGGAGCCTGGAGCCCAGCGGGGGGGGGGGGGGGGGGGGGTCCTTCGAACGGCAGCGCTGCCACCGCCCTGTCCCCCCAGATCGACTATCCCGAGATCGCCGAGGGCATCATGCCCCGCCACCGCTTCATGTCCGCCTACGAGCAGAGGATCGAGCCCCCGGACCGGCGCTGGCAGTACCTGCTGATGGCCGCCGAGCCCTACGAGACCATCGCCTTCAAGGTAGCGGCCGCGGGTGTCCCCCTGGTGGCCAGGCTGCTTGCGGCTCCCGTGACCCCATCCCGCCACCCCACGTCCACCGTGGTCCTCAAGGCCCCTCTCTGCCCCCCTCCCCACCCAGGTGCCAAGCAGGGAGATCGATAAGGCCGAGGGCAAGTTCTGGACTCACTGGAACCGGGAAACCAAGCAGGTGAGTGGGTCTGTCTGGATCCGGGCACTTTGGGGGCCGCGGGTGTCTGCCCCGGCACGCCTGTCCCTTCCCGAGGTGCCACTCAGCCCCCTTTGTGTGTCCAGTTTTTCCTTCAGTTTCACTTCAAGATGGAGAAGCCCCCGGCCCCACCGAGCCTCCCTGCTGGGCCCCCCGGGGTGAAGCGACCCCCACCCCCGCTGATGAAC